>KZ538291.1:0-81314 GCA_000934665.2 Catajapyx aquilonaris
GCCGCAAACTTGAAAGGGGCGTAACTCGGTGACGGTGCGTTTCCGACCCCTTGTTCCTTATGCAAAAATGCTCACACCTGCGCCCTCTACCACCACCTTTTCTGGTGACACGCTTAGGATTAACACCCTGTATAAAGCAGTACAGGGGTTCATTAAAAACCTGGTAATAGCTAATTTTACAGTATCTAGGACCATTTTCTGATTAGCCGTCTGTTCCGATTATCCGGCGACACCTGTGCAGAAATTAGCCCGGATAATCGGGAGTACATTGTACAATGAAAACTTCACTGCGCATGTACCTAGTTAAATTTACTGCAACTCTCCACCTGTCAATTTACTAAGACCGACCGGTAAAACCCCTTTATGCAAAGGCCTATTTTCCACTCTGAAGATCACAGGACAGAGTTACCTTGCAACAAATAAAACAGAATCAAAAAACAAGGCTTACATGCGGGCTATTATGCACATCTCATGTATGGAAAACCTACCCCCCCTGGTAACATGTATGTATTCAGCTTTGTCGGGTGAGGTCCTTCACAAATAATTCGCTTTGCACAAGTACGCTAGCATAGGTCTTTGATATGTAGGGTACAAGGTACAAAGCCTAGTCTGCTAGCCTGCTTTGAAAAGGGTTGCTTCGAATCACTGCACCGCACCGGTACATGTACTGCCTTTCCTGTCTTTTGTAGACTAGTGAAAGACGGTCGAACATGTGTAGCGCAGTGGCTCACAAATTTATGGGATTAAATCTAGACGGCAGTCTGGAACATTTTACAACAAGATCAGAAAAGCGTGATTCGATGAGACTTTTTCTTATTCTTTCAAGTATGAGCATGTGAATCGATATATCGATACCAAGTACCCTGGGCAACAGTATCAGCTTGGGCGATTACATCATGGCGGCAGAGGACCCGCATCGAAACATGTCCAACGTCAGAAATTAATTCGGAAGCCCGGGTGCCATAACGCCAGGTAAAACACGCGTAAATCCTCGAAATGCTTGGTCAGGAATCCAGCGAAACTAATTTTGAAATCAAATGATAACCCGCCCGTAAAGTAGACTTGGGGATAGAGTGAACCTGTACAACCGGAAGTGGCAGGTCATCGGAGGTTGACCATGAAACCTATTTAGGTCACGCTTAATCGGAATCTGAAAACCGTTTATCTCTTGCGGTTTAGGCCGTGATAGCTGTCCACAGACAGACAAACGGACGGACGGATAGAGTGGTTCTGTAACACTTTTTCCGCTAAAAGTCTAAAACCTGCATATAACAAACCTTTATTAACGGAACCCTGTCTATAACGGAAATGTGCCATATTAAAATAATATTACATTTAAATAATATGACATTTAAAATATTAAATACAAACTCATATTAAATGAAAAATAATATTACCTGAAAAATTATGTTATATGAAAAATTGTTACATGAAAAATAAATTTACATGAAAAATGAATTTACATGAAGAATAATTTTACATGAAAAATAATTTTACATGAAAAATAATTTTACATGAAAAATAATTTTACATGAAAATAATTTTACATGAAAAAATAATATTAAATGTATCGTACTATTATCCATCGACAAATTCCGTTACAGACGGGTTTTAACTGATGTATACCCTTTAACGCAGCACTGATTGAGCATCATACCCTCTGCTGAGAGCTCTCCTACACTCCAAGCACTACTTAGAATCCTCCCCACCCACTCCCTAGAAAGCTCTCTGAACAACAACAACAAGCCCTGGCAGTAACGTAATAACCCGCAGCCGTGATGAAATGCAGAATCTGGGCAAAAGAAGTCCTTTTCATCTCATGCTGCAGCCTCTTGGTCCATGGACTGCATTATACATATAACACTCTTCCCACCGCCATCCTGCCGAGGCTTGGAGAGGCTTTTGCGGCGTCTCTCGTTTCAAGCCCTGGTGCAGAGGCTTTTGTGCCTGGGACCACCACTGAAGTTAATGAAAAACGAAACGAAGGTTCCAACTTTGACTTTGGTCAAGTATTCGATGGCAAAACCGGGGCCTACAGAAGACCCCAAAGGCGGTTCTAATGAAGCGGTGGAAAGACGAGGAGGGAATCTGCTGACCTTACTGACCTTTCCTTACAGAGCTGTTATTGGACACCCGGTTGTTCAGATGGATACAGACTGGTCGGAAGAAACACGGTTACAAAGAGAGTCTGAGGGGTTTATACGGGCTGTCGTTGTCCTTGGGTCTTTGTACTTTAATTGACGCAAATCAGCGTTAGAAACCTAGTATCGACATATCGATCCGGCGTTACATATATCGATCTTATTGGTAATATATCGGCATTACAATACAGGTTTGGCACATGACTTATCAATGGAATTTTTGACATATCAAAATATCGATATCGTGTTTGAAATACCGACGCGACGAATCAATCTCATAAGCGAGATATCGACTATCGATATAATGGGGCGACAGCTTGATCTCGATCGATATACTTGCATATCGATGTTTCAGTACATCAATGTTTAGAACCTAGATAGACTTATCGATATACTTCCTAGATCTCCATATATCGCCATATCGGAGTTGACATATTGCCATATCGATGTAGTCTTTGTTAACTTTGTTAAATTTATCGATACAAATTTTATATCAATACTGACTATTCGATCTCATGACAGAAAATACGAATCTATCCGGTGTTCAAAATTTAGAACACCTACATCATCGATATATCGATAAGTCGATCTAGGTTCGATACAAACTCTGTTAAATATATTGATACAAATTTTATGTCAATAATGCCTGCTATATTTTATATTACAGGATTCGTATTGATCTGGTCTTCAATATATCGAACCCCGACCTCATTGATATATCACCGATATAGGTTCGATACGTTGACATATCAAACTCTGTTAAATTTAGCGATACCAATTTTATGGCAATACTTACTGCTTCATCTCATGTTAGAGACATCGTATCGATCTAGTGTTCAATATATCGAACCCCGACCTCATAATTATATCGATACACTATCATCTCAGTATAAAACACCCCCATTAACTCTCCCATCTTCCCACCAAAACTTTGACCAATAACTTGACAGCCTTGTTTACACCTCATTAAAGCCCTAAGTTGGTGTAACATCCACTCTCTCAGCTTATCTCCTCCAGTTCAGATTCTGCTGACGCTTCTTCCTTACAAGACGTGGCCTCAAAATGGGGTTAAAGAGCTAAAAACTACCCAAACTTTTTTTTGTTGTCTCTGTGTGTTAATGCTCAAGCGACAAGGATGGTGTAATCAATACACTTGCCTTGATAATGTAGTCAACAAAAGGCACCTCATCTGGCGGCCTCTGTTGGGTCGGAGGGCGCAACTTTTCCTACGAGACAATAGGAGGGGTTTACGACAATCGCGGAGCTCTTTACGATCAAAATTCGCGGTGTAAAATTTCATCTGGAAAATCAACGAGCGCGAAGGCATTGGTTGAAATTTTATGAGCCAGCAAAAGCAAGCTAGAAAAAGCGCCAAGTCAGCTGTAATCAACTCGCGTTTTTTTGTAAGCAAGCTCAGCGGGTTTGTTCTTTTTTTTGAGTAAGGACTGGGGGAGGAGGATAGCTCTTGGCGCCCGCAACTCTAATAGAACAATCTAATCCTAGAACCAATCTACAAGATGCCAATCCAAAGTACTGGAGGTCGGTGTACTGTTTGGGTTCAATCGGGGGTGTGTGTCGGGAATTGTCGAACCTAGAAACCTACTCGAAGCATTACATTTTACCCAACTTTGGTGTAATATAGACAAAATAGCAGTATCAACATCTTCCTCACTATCCTCAGTATCACCATCTACCTCAAGATCACCACCTTCCTCAGGATCATCACCTTCCTCACTATCCTCAGTATCACCAGCTACCTCAAGATCACAAACCCCAGGTCCCCATCCCCAGGTCCCCATCCCCAGGTCTACATCCACCAGGTCACCATCCCCAGGTCCCCATCCACCAGGTCACCATCCCCAGGTCCCCATCCCCCAGGTCACCATCCCCAGGTCACCATCCCCCAGGTCACCATCCCCAGGTCACCACCTTCCTCAGGATCACCACATCCTCACTACTATCACCATCTTCCTTATTATCATCACAGGTTTCTAGGTTGAACAAATCCACATCAGATCCACATCTTCCATCACTATATCACCTTGTACACACCGCAATATCGGTTGGAAATATGTAACCCGTTTATTACGGTCAAACTGCCACATTCGGCGGGAATTGATAATTTTGGGTTAATTGCTCATAACTTATTGGAGCATTTATTAACCGCCAGTTGGGATTCCGTTTATCGCGCAAATGAGCCCACTAATTTATTGCAATACCTACAGAGTACTGACGTTCACATGAATTTCACTGGCCCTTTCAAAAGCCCGCACCATTTGGATTTAATAACTATTATTATTATTAACAATAATGATGATTGTTGGGCTACACTTTTGTGTAGTGAGACTGCACTGTTACCTACGTTCCTAGGCGTGTATCCGCTTAACATAGGGGTGTATCCGCTGAGCATATGGGTGTATCCGCTGAGCACAGGGGTGTATCCGCTGAAGGATAGGTGTGTATCCGTCGGGTCGAAAAGTTAAGTCATGAAGTAGGTTGGTGCAGCGTACCCATATTAGGTCTCCCATTACGAAAGTCCTTCCGATTTTTGTAGACATTGTCATAATATTACTAGTGTTGTAATCTCCTTGTTGGTTAGAGTGGGCTTTGTTGCCATTTCTAGGGGGTTAGATCTAACCGCTTTAAAGGGCTCTTCAAACATACTCCTCTTCATTAATAAGTCGTTACACCACATATTATAATCCCTGGACGCGGCTGTCATTATAACCCATCTCCACTTAGTATCTTAAGTGATGACGTAATTAGTGGACAAGCTCCCCTGCCTATAAGAGCATATCCACTCTGCGGCCTGCTTGATGAAGTTAGCTACTCCCTTTTATGTAATTATAACCATGCATAGTACTTGCTCCTCATAGAGTACGGCTGAACTATTTCGAAACACTACTTGAAATATTTTAAAAAGGTTTACTAGCTCATTTTTAGCCTGCTTCAAGTAATAAGCAGGTCTGCTCATAGACAAGATTGACAAATCACCTGAGAGTGATTCCAGTAGACTTTTTTTTACATTGGGCAGTGGGAAATTAGACTGACAACTTTGTTGAATACGATACGATATGACACGATGCGATTCTAACTAGACAACACTGTCAGAGTGTTGTTAGTCTCATTAATTTCTTATTGCCAACCTTGGCAGATAGAGTGAACCAAGTAAACCGGAAGTGGCCGATCAGAGGAAGTGACCATAAAACATATTTAGGGTCCGCTGAATGCGAATCCAAAAACAGTTTGTCAATGTCTCTTGCGTTTTAGGTCCCGATTCCTGTCCACAGACGGACGGACGGACAGAGCTGTTCTATAAGACGTTTTTATGAGATTTAAAAAAATAACGTTATTGTTCACCCTAGAACCTTCTTATAGAACTCCATTTTTCCTCTGTAGATTCTTCCCCCTCGTCTGAAATCGAGTTCATAAAGTGCACCAATCCTAGGAGTGCTTTCATTTCGAAGGGGGCTTAACCTTCCCCCGTAGGTCTCTCCCCCCCCCCCTCCCCCCCACTCCAGCTTTAGACCTCATCTATTACAAGGAAGATCTTTGGTTCTTAAGGTTTGTCCTATCAGCATCAAACGTGTGCAGGAGGAGAGAGGGGAGGCCACCATTTTTTGGACCTTTATAGATCCGGTATTAACTTTGGCGCCACATTTGTACAGGGTGGTTCAACAGGAATGACCAGTGCAGGCGGTCAAAATATAGACTTGGGGCACTGGGTAACTAAAAAGGCAATTTTTAATTTTGGGACAGTACATTTAGTATAACGTGTAGCCTATTGCTAATAACAATTTTTAATATATTTTTGTTGATTTAATTCTATTATAATGTTTTATTTTATTAAATTTATTTTAATTTTATCCACTTGATTCGATTGGGTCTAATTAATTTTATATTTTTAACTTATAGCTGATTTATTCTATTATATTTCATTGTAGCTCATATATCAATTTTCTTTGTTATCGTTTATTTTATATAATTTTAATATTTAATATTATTTATTGTTTAAAATAAAATAAATGAAATATATAATATGATTATTTTCATATTATTTATTGTTTAAAATAAAATAAATGAAATATATAATATGATTATTTTCATATTATTTATTGTTTATTTTACTGTTTTAATATTATTATCTACTTGAGTTGATATTGCTTAATTAGTTTTTAAAAATATAATGTTAGCTCATAGCAAATTTATTCTACTCTATTTCATTATAGACAATTGATTTTTAATTTTCTTTTATATTACCTATTTTATTTCAAATAATATTGTAGGCTATATTAAAATTTATTTATTTATTTTCTGAAACTGAAATAAAATGTCAAGAAATTTAATTTAATTTAAATATTATTTATCAGTAATTTAATTTAAATATTATTTATCAGTAATTTAATTTAAATATTATTTATCAGTAATTTAATTTAAATATTATTTAACATTAATTTTATTTTCAATATTTTAATTTTATTATTTTGTAGCCCTGACTACCACTCGGACAGGTGGCAGCACCGTCAGTCCCCCTTGCCTTCTAGCGCCATCTCTGATCGGACGGCGCAACCATCGATTCCGGATCCTCATTAAGACCGGGTTTAAAATAAATGAGATTCCAGTTCCCACCCTCCTTTGCTCCACCTTTGCTTGCTAAGGTGGTACACAAAATCAGTGGAGCATACAGCACAGGTCCTAACACAAACTTGTTCTTGCCTTAACTCGAGTACAAAAGCCTCCCCTCCCTCGTCATATAAACTGTGGGACACGGGCCAGCTGTGACCCTGCCAAGACCCTGCCCTGCTCTTGACCAAAAAATAAAATTGTATATAATAATATAAAAAAAACAAGAGAGAAAAAAACGCTAGGAACTTTTAATACGCTCATAAAGCGCCCGACGCGGCCGGGCGTTCCATAAAGCCTGGAAATTGTACAGGAAATAATTAGGACCTAGGGAGAGGGTAGTTATGATGCGGGTGGGCCAACTAGCCCCGAGGCTAATTAGACGAAGAGAAAAAGTGATTTTGGAGCATAATCGGTTCTAAGTACAGTTTATGAGCACCGTATGAGTACGAAAGGTATGGTGACCATAGATAAGTGGTCATTATTTTTTGAAAGTGTCCATCTTGTTCATTGTAATATATGGCCATATTAGGTATGTGCCTGTTTGTCAGTGGGGAGTCATCACTAGTGTGTTGAGAGACACTGTTTGAAATGACGACAAATTATGGCAAAAAAATTTGGCTCAAACACTTTGACACCCTGAGGCTTTATAGCGTGTAACCCCTCGTCTGATTCCTGGCTACCGTTGCCAAAAAATGGCGTTGAATTTGACAACTCCGTAATTGGCCCGCCAAACAACTAGAGACCCCTACTACCTCCTAACTGCAAAAAAAAATTGGCCAATTTTTGCTCCTTCTCGTTGACTCCTCTCGTGATTTACAATCGCATGACCGGGGCCAACTTTCGCGTGCGATTTTGACCCCCCTCCACCACTCTGCACCACTCCACCCCGACCCACTATTCGAACGTGGTAGTTCGCAGATTCTAACTTTTCCGCTATTGTACAGGGTGATCAGAAATTATTGCCAATACTGTACAGCACAGTATAATAATACGAAAATGAATGAACTAAAATTAAATTAAATTAATCCAAAATGCAGAAAATTAAATAGTCTCTGATAATTTAGGAAATAAAATTAAGCTTATACGAAAATGAATAAATAAAGTATGAAAATATAATAAACGAAAACGAATGCAATAACGTTACATGACAAATAATATTACATGAAAATTCATATGAAATGGATAAAATAATATTACATGAAAATTCATATGAAACGGATAAAATAATATTACATGAAAATTCATATTAAATTGATAAAATAATATTACATGAAAATTCATATTAAATTGATAAAATAATATTACGTGAAAATTCATATTACATGAAAATTCATATTACATGAAAATTCATATTAAATTGATAAAATAATATTACGTGAAAATTCATATTACATGAAAATTCATATTACATGAAAATTCATATTGATAAAATAATATTACATGAAAATTCATATTAATTGATAAAATAATATTACATGAAAATTCATATTAAATGGATAAAATAATATTACATGAAAAATATTACATGAAAAAATATTACATGAAAAATCATATTACATGAAAAATCATATTACATGAAGAATAATATTACATGGAAAATTAAATCATTAAAACAAAATTCTGAAATTAAAATGAGTTAATAATATAAAAATATCGGTCAGATCATGAATTGTTAATGCATGTACATAAATGTCGATTTGCTCGGGTAGGAGGTAGTTCCGGTACACCCTGCACAGAGTGTGAGAACTACTAACTGTATACTGTTTCCTAATTCATCTAAAAATGTTTGCAAAATTTTTCTCCGTCGATGTCAACACTGGCGAAATGTCCTGTGCAAAATCCAGTACACGTGTACCATTGTGCTCTACATTAGCAGGGTGTGTATAGCATGCATGAATTAACAAGTGCAGTCCATATACTGTTATTGTGGGAGAGAGGGTATAGGATGTGGGGGCTATGGAGTTTGGTGGAGGGTAGAAATCAATATGGTCTAGAACATGGGCTTGGGTTGACCGCCAGTTAAGCAACGATATTGGTGGGGGTGTACTATGTATAGGTTTATAACGGTGCTCACGAATCACAATACGTTATTCAGGCCCATACGCGTAATACTGAATAGAACCCAGTTTCTATGCGGTTAAGCGATTTTGGATACACAAAATGGATGGATACAGAGAGAAGGGGTTTAAAAAAAAAAGTGCCGGTTCTAGGGTCTATTAATCCCATAAAGGGAAGCCGGTTTTCGCATGGCCAGTAAGCTAGTCTACCTATCAAAGCCTAACACTGATAAATGACTGTATACTTTGTAGCGGAACAGAAAAAAATTTGGCGGACTAATACACATTCTGGCAGTAAAAAAAGGTCAAAGGTCATTAAGAAAATAATGAAAATAGTACGCTCTATTTTTCGGTTTATCTATGCAAAAACTATGTTTTTTTTAGCTGGATTGTCCGATTCAATTACTATTTCTACGCTTCATCCGAAATTATTCATGGCAAATGTGTCTGTTTCCATCAATCAAAATTCTGGTATTTCAAGCAGTGATTACGTCACAACAATGCAATATTTGGACTCGGGTACATTCCAGGTTTTAATGGGTGACAGATGCTTGACGTCACTTGTAGTTGCGGGACAATGTAATATATATGCTAGTTTGTAAGCCTTAAATAGCTTGGGATGACAGACAGGGATCATGACCTGTCAAGTTTCGTGACCTCAGTCGTCACGTCAGTCCGACACGTCAACATTGAGCTGGCACCGCAACTGTCTCGTGTACTTTGAAGCTTTAATTTTAAAGTAATTAAGCGCAAGGACCCTGCTAATTTTTTTGTAATTTTAAATTTAAATTCGTACAATTCAGATTTTTAAATGTTATTGTTGTAATTATCGAACCAGACATGCAAACTTGTGCAAAGTAGTGCAAAATCCGGGATTAGCCTTATTTCCAACCGGTGCGTACATTTCACTGTACAGGCTGCCTGGCACGTCTAGTTTCAAACTCTCAAGATCATCTCAACAAGATGTGACACCTCTATGCAAAAGTTTGATAAATCGAAGCTCCAACAGGCCATTCCTCCCTTAAAAATGAAGAAAAAAAAGTTGCTATACTGTAGCTCCACTTTCAGATGCGGCCATTTTGAATCCGAAAAAAATTCGCCCCAAAATCTATCCCGATCATACATTATTTCATATTATATGCGTAATTTATTGACCCTATTTACGATTTATGATTTTAATTAAAATAAATTTTTGAAATACTGTATTTATTCACTATCTTGGTGTAAACAAAAGTTGAAGAATAGAAGTGAGTGATCCCCAGGAGTGAATGATTCCCAAGAGTGAATGATTCCCAAGAGTATGTGATTCCCAGGAATGAGTGATCCCCAGGAGTGAGTGATACCTATAGGGTATAATGTAGATCGGGTCAGGACTGTGTGCCAACATCGGCCCAACATCGGATGCCAACGTCGGCCCGATGTGACAAAAAGTTAACCGTTTTACATTGGCCCGACATCGCTCCCCAACATTGGCCCGATGTCATCTGCCAACATTTGGCCGACGAAGTGTGCTACCTGGGTAGGAGTGAGTGATACCTAGGAGTGAGTGATACCTATGAGTGAGTGATTTCCAGGAATGGATGATCCCCAGAAGTGAATGATCCCTAGGAGTGAGTGATTCTCAGATGTTACTCATCCCAAGGAGTGACTAAACCATCAACTCTTCCTGTCGCGGTACCTCTACGAACCGTCACCTTGGGTAGACCGACGATTAATTTTCTCCCAGGATTACAACGCCATCTATGGGCCATCGACGAACCATCGACACGGGAATTTCTAATGAGACGTCGTATTTCACACGGGAAGGCAGGTTGGGATGGTTCACCTTGTCATGTGTGTGGGATGAATATGGATGAAGTCGATGGGGGAGCGTTTTTGGCATTTTGAGCTTTTTTGGAGCGTGGAGAGAGGGCGTAGCGCAATGCATAGAAATGCTCATTTAATGCTCGAAAATTGATCGATTGGGTTTCGGATGGGTAGTGGAGGCGTTAAATAGTTTTGGAAGCGAGGATCCGTTGGTATTATGTACGTTCGGTGGATTTTAATACCGAGGGTTTATTGGAGAGACCAGTTCAAGGTTTTTTGTCAGCACGACAAGGTTTACTTGCTGGAAAAATTGGTTGAGTTATGTACTGGCCATTGTTACGCCTTGAGAGGATCAGGTTGGTCTTCACGTGCATGGTCTCCCATCAAGAACAATCAGGGGAAAGAATGGCCCGATTGTTTATTCCTAGTGATAATATCGCAGAAAATAGTGGGGCCATTGGAACGTCTGGGTTGCATGTCATTGTGTAATTTTGAAAACAAACAAGCAAACAAACCGTCGCGATATAAAAGATGTGGTCAGGGGTTTAGGACGACAACTAAAATGATGAAAATAGACTTGAAATTGGACACATCAATAGAAGACAATCGATAGAGCATAACCCTTCCTAAATAAGCAAGAACTATATTCGCAAAAATGAGCACTATTTGCTATATTCACTGGCCTCTACTACAGCATGAAAATTGTTTAGATATTTCAATATATTCCCCGATAGAGAAATACACATTGTAAACGAGATTGGCAAACCACGCGAGAGTTATTCGAGTAGACTTTTTTTCATTGGACCGTGGGAAATCATAGTTTGTAATATCAACATATCACAAATATTTCGCAATATTTGTACATACTGTTCTTAACAAATTGTTTCTACCTTGTAACTACAAGGATCATTACCATCCTCCTCCTACAGGGTGGCCACGAGGAAAAAATTAGTGAGCAATTTTTGCTGATTCGGGTCACGATCCTCCTGCCCCTGCACTCTTCGTCTTCATACATTCCGATATGGCGTTTTAGTGGCTCCATAGCCCATGACTTCCATGAAGAAGCAAACTGCCCAAACTTTTTTCCCTCCCCAAACTCAGAGGGGGAGAGGGAGGTTGAATCCTGCTCCTTCCCCCTTCCCCCTACCGCTCAGGGGCCGGAATCGTGACACGGCCTCCAAATGGGCCACTTTGCCCAGCCAGTGAGCCTCTTACCGCTCGCCTCCCTAACCATTGTTTGTGTAATAAGAGATGCGGACCCACCCATCCTCCAGAATCCCACTCTTCCAGCAGCTTCCATGGGAAAACTACTTTTCCAACGAACATTCCGTGTGATTTTTTTTTTTTGGGGGGGGGGAGGTCCAGAGAAGTGTTTGCTACCTGCGTTGTAAACAACGTACTGAAAAGACGTGGTTATCAGCTGGCCACCATGTCTGATTGTCCAAATCTGCTCTGTCAGATTGGTAACATTGATAGCAAGTGTTTCATCCTGGCATGTAGACAACCCAAGTGCCTCTATTGGCTAACGGGAAGGTTGCTTTACAGGCAGCTCAGCTACTGGGATATCCGGATCCGACCTGGATGTCTCCTTGATATCGGTTCGGGCATCTTTTGGACATCCTATTCTTGTGATATTTGGACATACATTGGATATACATGGGGGCGTAATCTCGGATCTGCCGTCAGATGTGAGAGGACCGTAACTCATTATCCACTTCCCTTGCGGCGAGAAAAGAAAGCAAGTGTTACCGAAAGCATCCAAAAGGTGGCGTTGGGGGAAGGGGGAAAAAGGAACGGCACCCCAACTCCACCTGTTGGGTGCTTTTGGTACCACTGCTTTTAATCTCGCCGCAAGGGGAAGTGGACATTGAGATACGGTTCTCTCCTATCTAACGGCAGGGATGACCCCTGGATGTCGCGTCTGATCGGTCTGAAATCCAGGGGACATCATGTAGATATCAATATGAGGGGAACGGAGGCATATTTCGATTCGCTCTTTGGCAGTCATCGGACTGGGGCTCCACCAGAACGACACTGTACCATACCTCTCACATAGATGGCGATCTGTACTATCCTCCCAGTCTCAGATTGTTGACAAACAATCGGAATGACACTCAATTCTGGTAACCTAATATTTGTGTATTTAGTTCACCAGATAATCACAGTCTTTTTTTCCCTCCAATCACAGGCCTAGGTGTGAGCCAGAGTTCTACGTCAGCGGGCGATCCGCACCGCTTTGGTGAGAACGGACATGTGGAGAGGCCATACTTCGATGACATATCCAGTCGCAACGTGACCACCATCGTGGGACAAACAGCCTACCTGCACTGCCGAGTCAAGCACATCTCGGATAGAACGGTCAGTACCTGTGACTCACCACTAGAGAGCGCCACCTGCTCCAATCATGTCTCTAATTTCATTTCCACCCGGTTTTACCCCATCCTTCCTTTGATGTCTACGTTTCCTCCACCTCTCAAAGGACCGTCGGAACTCTTTGAGGTCGTAGGTTGGCATGGAAACAAAGAATGGCAATCGCAACATTATTGCTGCGAAATTTTCGATATTTCGCTAAGAGCTGCAATTACCTCAGCCTTTTAACGCCCCCGGTACTTTTTTTTCTTTCAGAAAACTGGTTTTAGCTTTCCCCGATCGATGGATCAATTATGAGCCAGAGTGTGTGAGAGAGGTTATAGGTCATTAAGAAGACGCCGCCATAGATAGAGACTCCCTAGAATTCATACACGGAGGGATTACGGGGGGCCCAGATTCTTCAATTTACGGGAAGCCATCGCACAGGAAAAACCGGGAGTCATTAACGGAAGGAGTGATAAGGAGTGAAGGAGGCTGTTATTTACGCCGGAGAAGATCCATAAACTGGAGATAAGGGAACAAAAGTAGAAGAAGGCTAGGGGAGGAGGAGGAGGGGAGTTAACTTAAGATGTGCTAATCAGGTAGGTGCCAAAAATGGATGAAAGTAGGGCAGCACAAGACTGGCACCGCGTTCCAAGTAGGGCTCAAGCGGTGTTTTATACCCATTTAATACCCATTTTCTTACCTGGGACTGAAGGACGCTGGAGAACGTGAGGGAGGCCATTTGAGCGTTGAAGACTTAAGCTTTGAAAGGAACCTAAGCAGTGAAGGGGACCTAAGAGTTGAAGGAAACCTAAGCGATTAAGGGAACCTAAGCGTGGAAGGGACCCTAAGCGTGGAAGGGACCCTAAGCGATTAAGGGAACCTAAGCGATTAAGGGAACCTAAGCGTGGAAGGGACCCTAAGCGTGGAAGGGACCCTAAGCGTGGAAGGGAACTTAGTGGAAGGGAACCTAAGCGTGGAAGGGAACCTTAAGCGTGGAAGGAACGTAAGCTTTGAAGGATACCTAAGCGTTGAAGGGAACTTAAGCACTGACGTAAACTTAAGCGCTGATGTGGAGTTAAGTGTTGAAGTAGCCAAAGCGTTGAAGAAAACCTAAGCGCTGACGTAAACATGAGCGCTGACAGAAACACAAGCGCTGAAGGAAACTTAAGCATTGAAAGGAACCTAAGCGCTGAAGCGTTGAAGGAGACCTAAGCGCGGAAGGGAACTTAAATACACTTATCTGCTTAATCAACTTCTACGCTTAGGTCCCCTTCAATGTTTAAACAGTGGAAGGCGAGTTAAGCGCTACTCTTGATCCAATCAGCCCTAAGGGAAGGAACTGAAAGGTGAGACTTAAGCGAGAGGAAACTTGAACGCGAACAAAGAAACTTCAGAGCGATTGACGTTTGTTACCTAGGAAACATCCCATTGCATCTTCGATCTTTGAAGCTCTTATCCTTCAGGCCATTTATATCAACTTCAAATATAAAACCACTTGCCACACCCTGTACACTACATCAAGTCTGGCTGGGGAAACATACCGAAAACCTGTTGTAATCCGATTTACTGGACTTGCAATGCATCAAGCAATAATGGTGTTAGCAGCGAAATTTCCAAGCAGAAACTACATCTGTTTCGTTCAGATCATGGTCAAAAACACCCAAAAGCTCCGCCCATCGTCCAAAAAAAAACGAGCTCGGGTTTTCCGGGCTCGTAAATATGGCGGAAGAAAAAGCCTATTATCGCCTCCGTGGTAAATAGAGTTTTTGTGGGGAGAGGAGGAGGTGGTGGTGGGAGTGAAATATTCATGCATGACCTACAGGCGATATTTCGGGGGCGATATAATGCTGGGCCTGAGTGGAGGGGTTAGCAGGGATATGGGGGGGGAGCGGAGGGGCCAAAATTAAAACGTCTTTGTTTGGGCGTCATACATCATGCAAACGCATTAGCCCTTTATCGGGTGAGGGGGAGGGGGTGGGGCATGAATTGTTTACGCCCCCCGACGCTTAACCCCGGATTGCGTAACCCCAGACGTTATCCATCCGGGAGATCGCTCTTTCCAAAATGGATTTTTAAATATTTAGAGACGAATTGTGGTGAAGCCCAGAGGGTGCTGACACTCGAATATTTCGGTAGGAGTCATATTTCTCACACTGATTCGTAATTTTCGTAATGATCCAGCAGAAGAATATGGCATAATCAAAACTAGGCTATCTACTTCTGTAAGAATCTTTCAGAAAACAGGCAATTAAGATTTAGTGAGTCGTTTTACGGCCCAGGTGACCTACCCTAATGGGAGATGGACCCAAAATGATTTTTCTCTCTCCATATATTGGAAATAGTAATTGAGCCTTTAGTTGACGCATGTCACCAGAAATTTATTACACACTTTAATTTGGAAACATGAGACAGTCTGGTTCTGATAATGAAATTGTTGTGTTGTGTCGATGGCAAATCGGAATGCAATCGATGACAGTATGGAAGAGTAGCCTACCTTCAATGTCCGTAATGTAGGCCGAAAAGCCGAAGCGATCATTGGTTAAATAGTACGCAAATCGATACTCTTAATGATCACTAATAGTGTTCGATACTATCAATTCCCTTAACGATTGCTAATAGTGTTGGATACTATCAATACCCTTAACGATTGCTAATAGTGTTGGATACTATCAATACCCTTTACGATTGCTAATAGTGTTGGATACTATCAATACCCTCAACGATTGCTAATAGTGTTCGATATTCTCTATGCTTGTGATATTGGTGATATATCGATAACCTATATCCCCCTAATAAGACCCGGAATTTAATCAGCAAATACTACTGTCGAATATGTAGTAAACTCGTTTGTTTCCTTGATATTTGGGCCATTTTGAAAACTGCAAGAAATGGCTGACCGGATTCCATCGCCTCCGGGTTTCTTTTTAATATTCCGTAAGAAAATCGCCCCGTTCAATTGCCCGGAAAACGTTCGTAATGATTTAGAGAGGGGAGGAAAAGGAATGGAAATGAGGCTGACTACGACTCTCAAATGGCGAAAAAAGGAAGGGGAAGTGACAATAAGTGCTAAATCGATATGTGTGTAGGGACTTTCACCATTTCTTTTAAACTATGGTGGTCGGTAGTTGTGAGAATCATTATCGATAGGATCGATTGTGAGTCAGATAGATTGGTGATAAGGGCTCAAGAACTACGATGTCAGTAGTGAAGTCAGAAAATGTTAGTATTAGGTGTCGATAGTTTCGATAAAAGCGAATCGAAAATGTGAGCGGAGAATCCTAAGAGAACAAGTACGATATGAAATATAGATCGATACTTTTAATGATACCAGGAAAATGTCGATGCAATCAATTTTGATGATCATGGTAATAGTTGAAGAATCTGTATCAACGTATTACATCCACAGGATTGTTCATACTATAATTAGGTTCAATATTAATTATTAATCAAACGGTCTATACAATCGATTTTGACACTGGAATATCTGTATTGCCGATGACAATAGTTTGAGATAGGGTCAATGATGTAGGCCGAAAAGCCTAAGGATCAAGAATGTTATAATGTTGATCGATACTCTTAATGATGAAAATAACTGTCGATACTATCGACTTTCATTGTTATGGTAATAGATATCAGCCTACATCTACAGGATTGGTCTCATCCATTATGAATCAAGTAGCCGATGCTATCAATTCAGACACTGACTAGTCGATATATCCGATGCCAATAGTGTCAGAATCGAAAGTATCAATGGTGTTACCAAATGACCGTCGCCTCTCCCCCTCTCTCGAGTGACATTTCATCCAATCACTCACCCCCAGCACCTTCAGCTCTATTTGCACCTTGCTTCAAACGCAACCCCACCGCTCGCCCTAGCACCCAGCATAAATCCCCATCTCAATTAGCCTAACCGTGCGTTCCCAAATCGAACCCCATCCCTTCCTCCCCCGCACTCCCTCTACCCACAAATGCTCCGAAACACCCATGAAAAGAACCACCGTTTTTTTTCCTATCCTCCTACCAACCTAGTCGTCCATTATTGTCCGCAACAATGGGCCAGCCATTTTTTTTCGTAGCGAAGGGAGAGTCCATTGTGTGCACAGCTTAAAATTCCCCGCTGGGAATTGCGACGTGGCAAGAATCCCCGGTCCTATTTTTAGAACCCGTAGGTGATGGGTACTGGGTTGGGTATTAGCACTGCCATGGCTTTGCCTCTAGTTTTTCTAACGCTTCTTTTTTTATTATTCATTGAATAGGAAAATTTATCTTCTCTTTGCATGTCTCTATGCAGTTAGCTCCACCGTTGAAAACTACAATTAGCCTTCCATGTTTTAGGATTTAAAAGAGGTTGCGGCGTGCTTGGGAATTAGGACGCTGTTTAAAACCCTCTCCTCTCATGCATGCTAACCCCTCACCTCATAACCCTTAGCCTTATTCTAAGCTATCTGAGGGATAGCAGATATCTGACATCTTGTAAAACGTCAACATGTGAGGTACTGCAGTACTAACGAGCTGTCATGAAGAGGGAGTAACATAAGAGCCTGTTACTATTGTGATGGTATAAGAATGGGAGTGACGTCAGGTCAAAATTTTGGAAGATTAGTGTAATTTAAAATTAAATAATTGTAAATAAAATACACAATGCATAAGATTGCAAATTGAATCACATTTCATTAACACGCATGCATAATTAATATTTTGTTTTAAAATAATATAATTTATTTAACAAAATGCATAGTTAATAGTATCTAATAAAAAATATTCAGATAAATTTATACTGTATAATTATACTGTAGGTTACTCCTGATTATCCGGGGGGAGAGGATTATCCATGTTTAGGATTATCCGTGGATGGCCAAAAAAATAAAAATAAAAATCCGAAAAATGTTAATCAAAATAATGAAGCTTACCATAAATTTTAGTGGGTTTTCGAGAGAGAGAAAATCCTACATTTCTTCGCTCGTGAGACAAATTGACATTTTTCATAATTTAAAACATAATCAAAACATAATTTAAAACACCATACATTATCATCTCTGAATAACCCATATTTAAGATGTCTATGGTTATTTCCGATTATCCAGTGACACCCTTGCAGTCATTAGCCCTGATAATCGGGAGTGCACTGTATATTTTAAAAAGGGGCAAAAAATGGAACCTTTCCTGTAACAAATAAGGTCAAATAATGAACGACCTGAGTAATAAAAATATCAATTAACAACCAGAAATTAATAATTTATATTTCCGAGTATTCGTTCCTATGAAACTAAATTTATTCGCTTGATTGATTTAAAAAATTAATTCATCTATTTCAAATCTTATAACACATTTCAGTCTTATTAATTTAATCATTTACTCTAACTAAACTTACATGTTAATATTAATATCCTGCATTGTTGCAAATGCTCTTTATTTATTTATTTAACAATAATTCATTTTATTCCCGATTAATTTTTACACCACACTAAACCTTGCTTTCCACCAATCTTGATTAAAGCCCTGCATAACTCCTCCCCATCTTTTAGACACCTCCTAGAAACAACCCAGCTTAACTAATCAGCACCTCGGAATTGTTGCCATTAATTTATTTCCTCCCCTTTTTCTTTTCTTGGAGCAAATAGGTCCCCCCCCCACCTTTTCTAAGCCCTCCTTCTCTTCTTCGCAATGCTTACCTCAATGGCCTCCTGCAAAACACCATCTTAATGTCGACTTTTATACCTATAATTGTGAAAAATCGCCAAAGTTTTAATGGGGACCTAGGGAAGCCCCTCCCTCCTTCTCTTCCCTTCTTGTTTCAAGAAGACTACCGGGTTTAGGGCAATCTGTGGTTTCATTTTGGCCTTGTCTTCCACACAGAGAGAAGCAATGAAGAGAAAAGTCTTGGGCTCCCTACTATTTCCTTGTATTTTTTCCCCTCCAAAAAAAAGTTGCCTGAAGATCTACTTTGCGAATAAAAAATTAAAAACTTCCTCACAAAGTTCTATTTCGAACAAAAAAAACTACATACAAAGTGTATCAGTATAGCTTGAGGGTGGAATTTCAGTGCGAATATACGAAAGGAATCTGCGAAAAACTTCTAGTGCTCTAAGCAATATTGTTAGGTCAAGTTGTTCAAAAGCTGCCATTAAATTTATGGGACTATGATCGTTTCTTTAAGATGAAATTCTGGCTACGACACACATGACACTTCACAATCCTCTTCACCAAAGACTTGGTTTTTTTCTGAGATAAAACCTACTTCATTGTCGCCTTGATGAAACGCCCCCCCCCCCTCCTTCAAACCCTCTTTGATTCCTACCCTCAAAAACCGCTATTGTCCACCGCCTATTGAAAAGTCCAACCAGTAAGAGGATTCCTCTAATTCGTCGCGGTCGAGCGGTTGAGATTAGCATGGCTGCGAGTAAGCCGATGCTACGCTCGCTATTTGCTCCTTTGACCACCCTCAGATTAAAGAGGGATTCTTGCCTCCTCTAATCATCCTCTGGAGGTTACGCAAATGACCTCAGCCTTAGAGGGACTTCCATCAGAGTACACATCCTGTACAAGATGAAGCTCTTTCTGTGAATCGATCTACTTGCTATGCCTCCTTCCTGCTCATCCTATTCACTGTACTATCCACCTACTCCATTTGTTTTCAGATATTAAATCTGTGCCTTTATATGCCTTATACTCACTAGCACACCCCTACACTAAGGTGACCTAATCTATCTTTCCATAATCTGCCCTAATCTGTCCTACCCAAAACTACCCTATCATACGCTAACCTAACCTAATTATTTTATCCTGTCCTATCCTCCCTTAATTATTTTTATACTGCCCTAACCTACCATATCCTGCCCTAACCTGTCATAATAAATCCTGCCCTAATCTGACCTCCCTAACATAACCTTCCCTAACCTGATATAAGAATTATGTCAGGTTATGGTAGGTTATGTTACGGAAGTCAGATTAGGGCAGCATAAATTAGGGCAGGTTAGGGCAGAATAAATTAGGTCAGAAGAGGCTGGATAAATATATTTGGGCAGGATAAATTATTTATTCGGCCCTAACTTAATCTAACCTAACCTTATCACTGCATAACTACAACTCTTCTTATTATACCTACATTTTATCACCATTATGTCAAATTATATTCGCCTAACGTTGCATCTTCCCGCAACCTACTTGCTCTTTCTACTCATCTACACCTTACTAACCACCTTCTCATTCTCTTTACAACAACTCACTACTACTCACAATTTCACTATCTACACACCTTTTCACTTACACCATCCTATTCTCCTCAGAACACGTCTTGACACACCTAGAAAGCAGAGAGAAAAACCAGGGGGTAATAGCTGCTAAGAGACAGTTCCTGGGGACATAACAATGGAAGGTGGGATGGAGGATAAATCAGAATGAGAGTCGTAATGGGCCATTTTTTGAAGAGAAGATGCGAGGTTGAGTCCGGATTGTGAGAGCGATGGGTGGTATAAAAAGGAGCGATATCATTCCGGTTTTATCGCTGGATCTGGTTTGATTGCTGGACAAATATCCAGTTGACAACAGAGCATTTAGTTCGCAAAATATTGAGAGGAAAATGTGTGTAAAATGTTTCCATTTCATGAACAGTTGAAAATATTTCATTTAAAATGATATTTTATTAAATATTTTTCAGGTGAATGATACCCTTCCATCAAGCTTTCATTGCCTTAACAATCAACCTAACCTTCCTCAACATGCTAAGCTGAACCGATTCAATATATCGATTGCTGCCTAGGGAGCTGCCGGATATGTAACAATTAAATATAGCAGACTGTTCAAACTTAATTAAGGCCCGGTTTCGAAATGACCGGTTTGAAATGCTACCCTACACACCATGGTTCTCAAGAAGAAAAAAATCGGCGTATGTAACAATAGGTATGGCCAGAGGGATTGTTTATTCGTGCTTTGTTAATTTCTGGAGCTGGAGACTGCTAGGAATATAATTATTAATTCCTAGCTCGATCCCAAATCTAGGTCATCCTTTCATAATCGAATCAGAAAAAGGTATAGGCTTATGATAATTACATCCACTTCCCTATCCGCCCAATACCGACTTGAAACGATTGATATCGATTGCTCCCCACCAGTATTTTTAATCCTGAGATTTTCATCGTGGAGTTGTCTATCCTTCAAGAAGATAATTATGAACCGGGACAAATTGCTGGCAGAAAATAGCGGTGTAAAAATACGCCGCTTTGGTTTGAATAGAGTGAATCAAAACATATTTACCTTCACATATGCAATAGGTTTTTTTTCACAATCTCCTGATCTTTTCTGTTCTCACCTTCGTACAATCTCCTGATCTTTTCTGTTCTCACATTCGTACAATCTCCTCATCCTTAACTAAACTAACCTAACCTAACCTAACCTAGACTATGTCCCCCAAAACGAGCCAAGGTCTCGAACACTGGGTAAATTAAATAAAAAAAACCTAGACTATGAATAAATTGATTAAATCGTTTCATCCACTGATCTTTTCTGTACTCACCTTCGTACAATCTCCTCATCCTTAACCAAACTAACCTAACCTAACCTAACCTAGACTATGTCCCCCAAAACGAGCCAAAGTCTCGAACACGGGGTAAATTAAATAAAAAACCCTAGACTATGAATAAATTGGTTAAATCATTTCATCCACTGATCTCTTCTGTAGTCACCTTCGTACAATCTCCCCATCGCTAATCTAATCTAACCTAACCTAATCTAACCTAATCTAACCTAATCTAACCTAACCTAACCCAACCTAACCTAACCTAGACTACGAATAAATCGGTTAAATCGCTTCATCCACTCCCAGTTTCATCTGAAATTTGCTGAAAAAATACTAGATAGTTCACCTAGCTTGCATTAGAGGTGACAAATTAGCAAGTAGGGTTACAAATCGCATTCTTGACTCAGACTTGGGGAAACTCCAATGATACGGAAGACGATGGATAAGATCTTTCAGGAAACTTGGGAAGGTTGAAACTTGGGGAAAATGGTTTTTGGGGGGTAGGAGGAATGGAGAGTGGAAGATCAAATAATTAGATTTCAGGGTTTCGCAGCCAGATGCCAACTCTGTCTTGCCATTCCCTAGAGAAACCCAGGGTCTCTATTCCCTTGCTCGCTAACTAAACACCGGAGTTTCCCAGCGCCAACTAACTCATCTCTAATTCCCTCTACCTACTTCTTCAGAGGACACGACATTTTAAATTCTTTACCTTTGCCTCTTTTTTTGCCTTCGAGACATTTTATTTGTTCGAGTAAACAAACCTCCTGATTATGACTAGTCCTGAGGGTTTGAGTAAGGAGAATTATGCCAGAGAAAATTTTCAACCGGTTTTACTAACTTTAACTCCAGCTTTAAGCAAACTGAACATATACGCGTTTATATTCAGTTAAAAGCAACCGGGAGCCAATCAGAGTGATTGAATTAGTTACATTATTAATATTATATTGGGGTCACAATCAGTGAGCAATATACTATAAAGGCTATATTAATCCGATTTTGGCCAATTCAAATTGACTATAATTAGTAGACAGGAAGCACCAATTAACACGCTGATTAGTGGATGCCTACAGACGTAAAACACAACGACACTCGTGTGACCCCCATCTACTTTGATGCACTACTGCAGTAGATCAAGGCCCTATCATTTGATAAATTATATTGGACAGGTTACAATGTATTAGTTATCATTATACACTATTAGTTATTATGGTACACTATTAGTTATTATGGTACACTATTAGTTATTATGGTACACTATTAGTTATTATGGTACACTATTAGTTATTATGGTACACTATTAGTTATTATGGTACACTATTAGTTATTATGGTACACTATTAGTTATTATGGTACACTATTAGTTATTATGGTGCACTATTAGTATGTTATTATGGTACAATAATTAGCCATCATGATGAAACAGAATAGTGAAATAATATATTTTTTGATGTATTAGCTATCAGGATATACTGTAATAATGTATTATCTATCAGGATATACTGTAATAATGTATTATCTATCAGGATATACTGTAATAATGTATTATCTATCAGGATATACTGTAATAATGTATTATCTATCAGGATATATTATGTTAGTTTGCATGTTAAATTAATTATATTAGTTAGCCAATTTCATCAGTGTATGCTTAACTTTGCATAGTTTAGGATTTTGCAAAAATTTTGGCAAATTCCTTAAATGTGAAGTGGTTTGGCAACTCTATGGAAATAAATGCCAGGCGGCACTAGGACCGACACTTTACAACGCCGCAATCCAAGCCAGTGTTAAAATCCAATGGCTTTTGGCATTTGCAAGAATTGGGTTAACCGTCTCTTCGCCATCGCGAAAAATATATTTTTGAGCAACTTTTTTTCTTTCTCTTTTTTGAGGAAGATTTCGACTTAGGGCATTGCGGAGGACCAAGAAGTTGCGGAATAGTTTTCCCGCCTAAGCATCCTCATATTTTATTGAAACCGTTTCATCCCCGGCACTGCTACAAACCGCTATCGGTTTTTGTCGCTGATGCATCTGCAGAAAAGAGCACGCATCTGAAGACTATCGGAATATGGAAACCCCCGGCAGGCTAGAAATTTTCTTAGGACTATCTCTTCTTCTCTTTCTCTGCCGGCAGCAAAGAGCCACTTCCATTCCTCCCACCCACCCTCCTCCACCCCCTCATTATTGATTTTGTCATCAAGAAGTTGGAGGAGTCTTACAAGAACACAGTTTGTGATTGCCAAGACCAGACTCCAGGCCAGATCGCCCATTTTTAAAATGAAAAAAAAGTGAGCAGCGCCGCCTGTAGGGAGCGACCTGAACTAGGTGGCTCCCTCTAGCGGTGGCGTGGGTGAACTAAACGCTGGGTTGGCCGTTTTATACCGGCTTTATAGCTGTCATTGTACCACACACTGATCTGATAATGCAATTAAATCAAAATAGTCAATTTTGACTATTACATTTTGAAAATTTCATTCTCAATATGGAAATGGTTTGTTTGTTCATTTATATACTTCATTTGTTATCTACTAAGAGATCAGACATATAATTTTATTATGAACATAGGTCCTCTATTTTACAAACATTTTTTAAACATCTATAAAACACAATTGAAGCAAAACACTAAGTACGCGTAAAAGTGTGATCTGGCCATTCTTTAGAGTTTTCTCCGGTTTCTTTCTCATCCCGGACAAATTCCGTTGCTTCTGTAGATATCACCTAATTGGCTCAATTAATGTGACCCTTAAATGCCAATGGCCTGGACAGATTATGTTCCTAAAGCGGACGTAAACCCACCTCGATTAGCGGGACACAACGAGGTTTCCCCTCCGGAGTTTAAAAGGAGGGCCGTTAAAACCCCCTCCGGTATCCGCTACCACACCCCCCCCCCTCCCCGGATTTGACCCGAAACATCCCGGATATGAGCCAAGATTCCAAAATGAATTCCTTCTTAATCGTGGGCTACTAATTGTCCTTGAAAAGCCTGCGACTATCGCGAGACTCGCCAAGGGATCACGAAAGACTATCGGGCTCGTCTGGCTCCCCCAGTAATTAGTCATTTATTTTTAGGAGTGGGAGGTTTAATTAGAAAGAAATTCTGAGAATTGAATGACGCAGTTTTGAACCTTGCAGATCCCAATTGGCACGTATCGGTATTGCGAAATGTGTATAGGGATCAATAATTATTAAGCATGGATTGATTTTTATCGATGTTATTTATTTATTTATTTATCTCATATTATTTATAAATGTACATATTATATTATTGTCGATATTAATTTCTGTCGATGTTATCCACTTATTGAAATCATTTATTTCTGGCGATAGATATGATATACTCATCGATATTATTAATTTCTGTCGTCCGTTATTCACTTGTTATCGAAATAATTTATTGCTGTCAATATTATCCATTTATATACCAATATTATCCACTTCTATCGATAGTATCCACTTATTGTCGATAGTATCCACTTATTGTCGATAGTATCCACTTATTATCGATATAATTTGACGAGATCAAAATTATTTATCTCGATTGAACTGTTTATTTATTTCTAGACATTTTTATTTATTTATCGACATTGTTTCAATTTAATTATATTTATATTGATTGATATTTTGAGATTATTAGACAGTGTAATAATTTTATTCAGCGTTACTATCGATGTTTGTTGATGCTGTTTGCAATTATTACATTCGCATTATAAACAGAGGGCTTAACCTGATATATCGGTTCAATTTTTTGCACTATTTTCACTGCAACACTATTTTCCACGAAACCCTGGCTTTGTCCTGCGTGAGTTAAAAATCCGGCAAAGTACTATCATCATTGTCTCTATCACATAGCATTGCGTGCAATTATCCTCGTTTCCTTCCGGGCCAAACGATACGCACTAATGTTTTTCGGACGCTGCAATATCTTATCGGTCAACCCGATTTTTTTCCCGGTCTAATTATATCCACAGCGGCTGTAAAAGACGGTTACATAACGTTGGAATCGGATGTAATTATAGGGCCACTAAATTAATATTACCTAATGAGCCTATCGCGACATACTCGTGACATGGCGACATTTAATATTCCCTCAACCAGATACGATCCTTTTGGACATAAAAGCACGAAAAGTTGGAAGCCGCACGATATCTGCTAATCTGAGATTTTCTGTAATTTTCGGGAACGACTTTCGTAACGGGTGACCGAATATGGCAGGGGTAGGAGCACGCTGTAGCAACCTACCCCATGACCTACCTTTCCCTATCGAAAGATACACGCCTATAATTAATTCAGTGGATACACGTCTATCCTTCAGCGGATTCACTCCTGTCCTTCAGCGGATTCAGGTCTATCCTTCAACGAATTCACGCCTATCCTTCAGCGGGTTCACGCCTATCCTGCAGTGGATTCCCGCCTATCCTTCAGTGAATTCATGCCTATTCTTTAGCGCATTCGCCCCTATCCTTCAGCGGATTCGGGCCTATCCTTCAGCGGATTCGGGCCTATCCTTCAGCGGATTCGGGCCTATCCTTCAGCGGATTCGGGCCTATCCTTCGGCGGATTCACGCCTATTTTTCAGCGAATTCACGCCTATCCTTCAGCCGATTCAAGCCTAGAAAAGTAGCGGGTCTCCCGTTATGAAAGAGTAGTCAATATTCGTTCGTACAATAGATCGATTAGTTGATTAAAGTGACCTTGAAACTATCCAATCAGATGCCCCAATTCTGTCTCCCTCAGGCACAACAATAACGTCAGAACCTGCCGATACCTTCAACTTGATCCAACAATCTATCCCTGGTGCCTTTGACATGTATTCTCTTCCTCTTAACCCTTAACGACATCCTAAAAATCCATAACTTCAACAATCGATCCCTTCAAGCCATGTGCGAATAGCAACAAGGGAGCGGCTTCTATTTTGCAAAAGTAGAGTTAATTAGAGACAATGGCTTGGGACGGCTCCCTTTAGGCCAAAATGTAATAGACAAAGTTGAGGACAAAGGTTGAGCGCAATTGGCCTAGTACATAGGCCTCAAAAGTTGTTTTTTTTGGAGGGTAGGGACGAACCAAGTGGACCCAACTCTTCAAGCGTCCTTTGGGAGATCTGGAGCCTCAGAAACGTGATCACGGTTCTAAACCAACCGTTTTTTTTGTGTGAGGTTTTTGTACCGTCTCTATAAGGATACGGGGCAGAAAAATCCGGGAGGGGTAGAAGAGAAGACACCGAAGTGGAAAGGCGATACGTCTTCATACTTAGTGGCCATTGACAAGCCTATTTGCAGGAGGAAAAGGGTTCCATGGTATTTCATTTGCTTGCTGTCGGATCTGTGTCCTCGAGGTGGAGCGGGGAGGTTGAGCTATAGGTGGGAGGGGATGGGGGGAGGAGGAAATTACCTGTAAGGATAGTGGTGTCGACTTGCCAACGAGGTCTTACGAGCTGTCTTTAGGACATTTAGGTTGGGCTTATTAGATCATGGCCTTACCTGCAAGAGAGCTGATGTTGTTCACAAACACTATAATTATTGAGAATATACAGTTGAATCCGGATATAACAGGCTTCAAGGGGTAGCTGAAAGTGGTCTAACCGAGGGATGTTATAACCGAGGGGTGTTATAACCGAGGCATATTATAACCGAGGGATGTTATAACCGAGGTTTCCAGATTACCTTATGATTACCATGATTACCTACATACAGTAGTAGCGTGAATTTTCGGAGTCCCACGCCATTTCGGATATAGTAGACCTTTTACGGGCACACTTCGGATGTAGTAGACCAGAGTTTCACGCCAGATGATCCCTGACGTTATTTTAACGACTTTTAACGTCAATTTGATGCCAAATTGTCGTCTCAACGGTGCAATAGTCGTTACAATATTCTTAACGTGAATAAATTGACGTTAAAAGTCGTTAAATTGACGGATAAGTCGTTAAAATAACGTCAGGGATCATCTGGCGTGGGACTCTAGTTAACTATATCCGAAGTGTGACAGTAAAAAGGTCTAATATATCCGAAGTGGCGTGGTACTCCGAAAATTCACACTACTTATGATTTCTACATGATTAGCAGGATTACCAAACGAACTATACACCATATTACAAGAGTTGCTAACCCCTCGGCTAATCCTAACCTAACCTAACATCTGCTAATTTACTGCAGTTACAGTCCGTTAAGCCAAAGAACGATATGACGTCACGATCAGCACTGCCTCCACCCGGCTCTTCCTCCCATCACGTCCTGAATCACTCCGCTGCGCATGCTCAGAAAACAAGACCTATGTGACGTCAGACGATTCTCTCTTTTAAAGGACTCTATATCGGAGCAATTCCATGACAGTTCGCCCAAGAAATGTCACCCTACATATTCAAATTTTCACAAATTTTGGCCCATGTGTTAAGATTGATATCACCAGTACGTAGGAATATTTTCACGTAGCAGAGGTCAATAGGTCAGGAGAAAAATAATTGAAACAAACAATGCACATTTTACAACATATTGGCTTATATCTTCAGAACTATACATGCTAGGAGTATGACCAATATGTCATTTGATTCAGTACATTGTGTAGAATCTAACAAACACCTTTATCGATTTTAATAGTGTAAACTACACACAGAAATTGGGAGGTCAGTGTAACGAATGTGAGAAATCTGAGAAAACTTCTCGGTACAGTACACGGTTGATCTCAACTTTTGATTCAGTACATCCAATGACAGCCTGAAGATTAGGATGCATGACGAATTCAGACAGCATAGGTCCCATCAGGAGTCGGGGAGCCCATCTGTGCGTGCAATTTGAGTCGAGGCTTCCCAGGCAATGTTGCATATAGGAAAAGTAAATGAGTCGGGTAGAGGTGCTCCATTTTGTGCCTCTCCTCCCTCAGCTTCCCTGCTCTACACCCCTCCAGGCCTTTTGGTCTCTCTAAGGCCCCATCCCACAACTCATTTCCCTTCCGGGGGAACAAGTCCAATTAAACTCCTGGGTCCCAGTTTCCAATTCCAATCCCTGCAGAGTGGTGATTTGGGGAGGAAAAGGGGGTGAATTTGAGACTTTCTTGCTTCAAATTGATCCTTGGGATTGAAAGGAATAAACAAAAGGCGCTCGTTGGATTGTGTGTGAGGCTGGTCAGAACACTTGTTCTTTGGAGGGGGTTCAAACTGGCTGGAAAAAAATCCGGGTTGACTGGCTGGTCATTAACAAAGTTTGAGTAGGATCTGTCATATTTGAATCATAGAATCATCTATTAAGTGACAATATGGATTTGTATCATGAAAATAATATGTTGAGCCTCATTATTCATGGTTGAATCACGGAATCGTAATTAAAATCAGGATTTAAATATGAATCACTGTTCAAATTAATTAATCAGAGGATTCAACGAATATGAAGCAAACTCATGGTTCTGACCAATCTCAAAGCGCATCGATTGTTTCAAACCCAGCCAATCATGTTTGAGGCCCATTCATTAACAAACCTCCCCTGTGTGCACAGGGTGTTCGCAAATTTTTCGTGTCAATTCCCACCTTTCCCCCGAGCCTGATTGGACGAATGGCACCAAGTGTATTAACACATCAAAGCGGGCTTGATTTTGTCAAATACTCTCTTTTTTTGTTATTCCAGCAGTTATTAGCTTTTTTTTCACCATCTCTCCAACCCCCAACCACCCAACAATACTAATTGTGACGTCGATTTCTACGTTTGCATTTCATTAGATCACCTTTGTTTGAAGCCAGTTGGGGTAATCAAAAATTTAGCCCGGTCCTTGATCCGCATAATCCCGAATGAAACGAACAATCAAAAAATTTTGCCAACAATTGAAATTCTCCTCGCCTCTTGAAAATAGCTCATTAAAAATGCAATATAACTCATTGGCATTGCGCAAAAAATTTTGCACAAAGAAAAAAAAAACGCTTTTTGGATCAGCCGAGTGTAAATTGCTCTTAGGGCGTCTAGTGTAATTAGTTGATTCAAATGATCGTGTGTTTTTTTCATTACAATCACCCGGACATTGACAATTCCTTACTCGACTTAACACTATTTTTGTTCCCAAAGGTTTTTCATGCAAGTGCGAAAACTACACATGACAGAGTCCATTGATTGGTCCGTAGGGGGAAACTAGGGAGAGAGAGAGGAAATTATTGAGAAAGAAGGAAAATTGTATAACTGGAATTGGTCGAATGAAAAATGGTGACGTTGATGTACTGCTTGCTCCCCTAGGATTTTCATTTCAGAATAAGAATAGGAAATATTTTTTTAGGTGATATATCTATTGGCTATTCGTAGTGATTCATTGTCTGGGAATATATTGGGGATATTGGGTGAGCGCAAGGTTTGTCGGTAGTATTGGATAAGAAGGATGGTATCGAGCGAGACTAGGTTCATGTACCTGATGTGAATGGAAATGACTGATTGAAATGACTCAAGTGACTTGATCATTAAAATGACAAAAATCACTTGATGATTAAAATGAAAGTGACTTGATGATTAAAATGACTACAATCACTTGATTGTTGTGATTAAAATTGACTGATTGAAGTCACTAAATGAATTGATTGAAAATTGAAATGACTGAAGGTGAATTTATTTAATTGACTTGATTGAAATGACTAAAAGTGACTTAATCATTGAAATGACTAAAAGTGACTTAATCATTGTAATGACTAAAAGTGACTTAATCATTGAAATGACTAAAAGTGACTTAATCATTGAAATGACTAAAATCACTTGATTGTTGTGATTAAAATTGACTGATAGAAGTCACTAAATGAATTGATTGAAAATTGAAATGACTGAAGGTGAATTTATTTAATTGACTTTATTGAAAGGACTAAAAGTGACTTAATCATTGAAATGACTAAAAGTGACTTAATCATTGAAATGACTAAAATCACTTGATATTTTTGATTCAAAGTTACTTGACTGAAGTGACTAAAAGTGACACATCGAAGTTAGTAAATTAATACATGATGATTGAATTGACTGAAATTGACTTGATGATTAAAATGAAAGTGACTGCTGGATGATGTAAATGACCAAAATCACTTGATTGTTGTGATTAAAAGTGACGGATTGAAGCCTCTAAAAGTGACGGATTGAAGCCTCTAAAAGTGACGGATTGAAGCCTCTAAAAGTGACAGATTGAAGTCACTAAAATGAATTGATTGAAATGACTGAAGGTGAATTTATTTAGCAGATTTGATGATTGAAATGACTAAAAGTGACTTGATCATTAAAATGATTAAAATCACGTGATCTTTGTGATTAAAGTGACTAACAGTGACTTGATTGATGTGATTGAAAATGACTTGACTGAAGTGATTGAAAATGACTTGACTGAAGTGATTGAAAATGACTTGACTGAAGTGATTGAAAATGACAGATTGAAGTTAGTAAATGACTTGATGATTGAAATGACGGAAATGAGTGAAGTTGAATTTATTTAACTAACCTGATGATTGAAATGACGGAAATGAGTGAAGTTGAATTTATTTAACTAACCTGATGATTGAATGGACTACAAGTGACTGCAAGATAAAGGAAAACCGACTGATAGAAAATCACTTACCAGTCAACTTGAGTCACCCGAACACCTCAGAGTCTATAGTGTCTCTCGCGTGTGTTCTGAACCCTTCGGTCTCCTTTAGGGCCATGAATTTGTAGTCACCTAAAGTGCGACTGGGAAGCAAAAATGAGGTCGATGTGCTCGGAATAGGTGTTTGCCATTGCCCTTCTCTGCCTTTCGCATCCCGACGAAGAAGAACCTCGAGGGAGCCATGAATACAAACGCTTAAATGAACTTGAGCTCCTTGGGTAGGTGTAGGCGAATGGGAAATAAAGGCTTGGAAGAGGAGGGTTGATTCTCTCTCTCTCTACCTTTTTCTGGGAAAGAGACTTTCCGACGGTCCTCTAAGTCTCTTTGCCAAAGAGAAAAAAACTGGTCTACTTTCTGCACAAGTTGTCGCGGCAATTGGCATGGGAATTACCTCGACGTGCATTATTCATTGTCTTTTCCTTTTCGCATAGTCAAGACGCGTAACTCCGTGTTCTTATCTCTACATAAATCGGAAAAAGGACTTTGATAAAAAATTTATCAGGACTCCCCCCTCCTTAAATTTAACCCTGACCTTTATATTAAGAAACATGTATCATAAACCGGGCGATTAACTGGACTTTAACTGCTCGTTATCACGCATCATGTGCACATACCTAGAGGGGGTGGAGTGGGAAGGAATGTAGATCCAAGGATAGTGTACTAACCTTTTGGCAAAAGATATAACTCAAGTACTTCAAGGCTGACCTCGAGGAAGCGAGCATTAATTAATTAGCTTTCATCATGTATAAGTTTGAACCAGAGTTCAACTCATCCGGATGAAAGATGGCGTGACAAACAGGCGTTTTTGGAGCTCATTTTAAAGTTTGTAGTCTTGTCTGGTATATCCGGATCTGACTGGATCAAACCAGTTCGTCTGGAATTATCTGGATTAAACCAGTTTGGCCTAGAGCCATCTGGATTAAACCAGTTCACCCTGGAGCCATCTAGATTAAACCAGTTCGGCCTGGAGCCATCTGGATTAAACCAGTTAGTTCGGGAGCCATCTGGATTAAACCAGTTCATTCCGGATTCAGCTGGATCGAACCTATTCCGGGGAATAAACGATGTAAACAGACTAGTCCGTTCCTCTTCGGGGATTTTGAACCGTTTTGTGCCCCTCTTTCCCTGGCCCATTTGAAACGTGCCTAGTCCAGGAGTGATAAATTGTTTCAGCGTCACATCCAGCCTCTTTCCCCTTAAGAACGGCCAATCCCCTGGAAAGCACTGGGATATGAAAATGGTCATTAAATGTCATTAGAGAGTGACGCGCATCAGACTGGGTGGAATGGACCAGGGATTTCACTTGGAAGGGGGGGGGGGAAATCTATTGAATGTAGTTATATATAGTGTTTCGTACCCATTTTGAGTCCATTTTGTCAGCAACTAGGTCTGCACAAAAATGATCAGAACTTTTTGTTTAGAAGTTTTGTAATGTACATACCCATCTGCCTTACAACATTGTACGAAAAATACGACAAGAGTGATATTACCATGAATAATCCATTACGTCCGCTGCGTTCCTGGTTTCCAAAACAGGCAGTACGGGCCAAGTACAGTAAATATGTAAAGAGGACAATAAGAAGAGGGGGGTTTGTGATATAAGACCATGGGGGTCCATTCACATCAAGAGGGAATGTTTGGTCCCTCCTCTGCCTCTTCCAGAAAGTTGACGTTAGAAATGCTGTTATGGGCATAATTTTTGGAAGTTTGCCTCTTCCAGGTCCTAACTTACGGGGGATGGGTCTAGCATAGAGATAGAGCTGGAAAAGTAGAGAAAATCTAAGGGAGAGTGGGTGTGCATAGGATAATCGTAACTAACGAAATTGATGCCAAATGTGCGGATTTGCTCTAGTCTAAGTAGTTTCCATAGACTGATCTATAGGATGGAAATTGTCAGAACTATCGTCGTGATGGGGAGAATTGAGGATGACAAGTGACAGATGATAACCAACCACCAGTGAAAAAAATGTTATCCTTTTGCGACAGAGTTTGATAGAAGAAGAAAAAAAGAGAATTTTCTTAAGATTTCGACCTGACTTTTTCCCCGTCTTAAGAATGGCGAGGCGTTTTCAACATTTAATTTGGCAAGCCGTGAAGCGAAACTTTCATCACTTCTTGCTTGGAAGTAGACGTTTAATTAACTTGCAAGTATTGTTCGGGCCAACTCAGGCGCAATAAAAGCATAACTAGAATCCAACGTTATTGCATTTACAGGGGTTTTTTTTCGTTCTTTTTCTTTCCTGCAAACACTTTTTCTCGGACAAACTCAAATATTAGGGAAGAAAAGAAGGAACAATAGGTGTCGGCTGAATAATTTGGGTGGTGTGTAATTAGTTTCGGCTAAAACCTGCTGTTCATATTTGAGCTGAATTGTGCAATTAAAACTGGGTTTTGAAGACTTGATTTTTTTTATACAAAATGCAGTGAAAATGTGGGCTTTAGTGGCCAGAATTGCTGAGTCCTACAGTAATATTTGACACCAATGATAATTTTTTTAAATAGTTTGAAATAGTGTATCAGACACATGTCACAAAAGGGTCTCCTAAAGGCCTACCAAAATATGATGCATTCGGCCATTGTGCCCACGACAGTGCTCCCCAGATTTTGAGACCATTCCTCAGGAGGCCACTTTCAAGAGTCGACTCTTCTTCCCACGGCTCCATGGGAAATGAGAAGACCTTCAGACATAAATTGAAGACTCTAATTGCATTAGAAAAAAAAGACGAAGAAGAAGAAGAAGAAGAAGAAGGAGTGTAGGGAAAAGGGGTGGAAGTGGATGCTCTTAGCGTCGAGAGGTCGATTGTCTCCTCACTTCTTTACTGCCTTCTAGATGGCCCTGGCTCCAAAAAGTGCCTTACACTTCTTTGGAGAAGCCCAAAAACCCCCCTCTCTCTCTCCCCCACTTTCTATTACTATTTTTTCTACTTCTTCTTCTTTTCTTTTCCATACCACTTGAGACAGATGTTGAAACAGCGCCATTCCTCACGAGCGACACTAATTTGATCCCTGGCAACTAATCAAATCAAAGTTTTCCGTTTCATTACACTGATTGCCAGAAATCCTTTTTGCGCAATATGCGTGGGGGGGCCTCGTAACTCATTTTCATTCCACCCCTTCATCTATTCCAAGTTTTCATAATGCGAAACCCCCTCCATATACGCATGGGGTAACCCCCTTTCATTGTTAGGGGGGGGGAAGGCAGAGTGGAGAAATTTCCCGAATCAAATTGAGAGGATTAATTCTTGAGGGTTTTCTCATCTGTGGAACGACTAGGCAAAAGGGGACGGTAATGAAAACATGGAAGTGTAATGTGCAGTAATAATTTTTAATTATAAGAGAGATGCTTGGATAAATGATAAAATGATGATGTCAAGGTTATAAGAATGTATTTGTTAAATTCATGACGTTAATAATCCAGATAAGGCAAGGACTTTGTTAATATCTTTTTCTATAAGTTATACAATACGTATAATTATGGTCCATTTATTTATGATTCCGTATTTGTTTATTGTTATAGTTATTATATTAGTTTCTTCTCTATTATTTACTCTATTATTAGTTTCCTCTGTATTATTTACTCTATTATTAGTTTCCTCTGTATTATTTACTCAATTATTAGTTTCCTCTGTATTATTTTACTCTATTATGTATTTGTTTACTTTATATTATGATTTGCTCTGGATTATTTATTTATTTAGCTTTTTTAAAAAATACCTCTTAAGGGAAGGGGAGGTTCCCAAGGGAAGGCGCTGTAATTATAGTCATTTCTGACTTTGTGAAATACACCAGACCTTTTCTCCTATCCCTGGGAAGAGTAGGGAGTGCAATTCTGCTCCGGCATGTCGGGTGAAAAGCGGAAATATTTTGCTTATTTAAATATTAATTTTCTGAATATTTGATTCAATCGGATGTCATTTAATTAAATTTATGAAGCTATTTATGCATCTAATCTCAATAAAACTTATCTATCACTTGTATGAGTTACGCTGTGATGATACTATTCAGCCGATTCAATAGCAGTGACGTTATAACAAGCGTCAATGGCCCAACAATTAACTAGATGTGACACAAGTGCTATGAAACATAACTTGATTTTTTTTCTCAATATTTTGAATTCGTATCCCCTTTTTTGCTACGATCTTCAACATTTCTCTCGCTAATTGCGACGAATATATTCCGGTTGAGAGATATACACAAGACGCTGGCTAGGATCAAAAGAAGGTTTACATCAAAACCCAGCTGGCCGATTTTCTGCGGAAAACTGGAAGCCAGCTGTGGAGAAAAAAAGAAGCCCCAATTTTTCTTTTTCCTACTTTTCTTCCCCCAAAAAATTTCTTTACCCTTGCCCTATACCTATCCTTGAGTTCTGAAGGGGGAGATATTCCCACTCGCTCAGGCGAGAGAATTTGATACAAAAATCATTACCAGGGGAAAAAAAGGCACGTTTTCCTATCTTATACCATCTGCAGATGGTATAACGTGGAGGGCCAAGAGGGTTTCTGATTTATATTACATGTCCTGGACGTGCAGAATGGAAATTTTATTCCATTCACAGAGGTTGTTGGAGAGGATCAAAACTGCGCTTGCAGTGAAATGAAAACTGCATTCCCTGCACATAGGACCTCTGGTGTCAACACGTGCTGGGCCATGGAAAAATATTAAATATTAAATTCTATTTGTATAACCATATCCCTCAGTATGGTTCGCCATTTGGTCCGATATAAAACGCGACGGGAATTGAATATGAAGGGTGGTGGTGGGCTACCCTTTGTGTGGATTGGTTGGTTCAAACACTGAAAGAGTGTTTGCATCGATATTTTCTTTGATAACATGATTTACTCGCTTTTATCCGCGGTTAAACGTTCAATGACGAGCCTGAATAGGGTTGGTGAATTGGATGTTCCTTTCAATTTGGGCTCAATCAACGCATATTAATAATAAATAACTAAACAAACAAAGAAACAAATAAATATGATATGTAATTGACAAAGTTTGTCGATATATGTAAATAAATAAATGAATGAATGAATGAATAAACAAAATAATAATCAAAAAATTCTAACATGTTCACCATTCAAATGTTCAAAATCACCTTCACCATCCATGTTCACCTTCACCATATTCATCACCTTCACCTTCACCATCCATGTTCACCTTCACCTTCACCATATTCATCACCTTCACCATCCATGTTCACCTTCACCATATTCATCACCTTCACCATGTTCACCTTCACCTTCACCATATTCATCACCTTCATCATGTTCACCTTCACCTTCACCATCCGTGTTCACCTTCACCATGTTCACCTTCACCTTCACCATCCGTGTTCACCTTCACCTTCACCATCCGTGTTCACCTTCACCTTCACCATCCGTGTTCACCTTCACCTTCACCATATTCATCACCTTCACGGCTTCACCATCGATCTGATACCATCGATTTGGCTACTAAACAGTCCTATATATCCCCCTTTAGGTATATTGTTCCAACTCAACCCCTAACAAAGACCGGTTGTAAGTTATTACTGGAGTGCAAAAGTCCAGGCGACGTGACTCGGTCAAAATGTGTCCCCAGAGATGACAGTCAATGGGTAAACTTGGTGAAGAAAATTGCTGAGCAGAGGTCCTCCAGCTTCTGAACAACCAGAGAGAAGGAAGAAGCGTTTTTTCCTCAACAACAAAGAGCTAGAAAAAAATATATATATTGTTGGAAGTGGCGAGAGGTTTGTGTAGGAACTGAATGGAAAACTTGGGGGGGTTTCCTCGGAATGAGTCCCAGGGCGGAGGTGAGGGCGGCCCCCTCCTAAAGTCATCATTCTATAGCCGGATAATAGGATTTGTTTAGGTGGTATTATGCTGCATCAGGTGGGAAGAGCAGAGTGCAAAGGATAGGGGGACATCATTTTGCTGGAGGATTGGGGTTGTTGGCCGTAGTAGAAAGCTGCATGGTCAGCCGGGCCTAGTTAGGAAGGGTTACGAGATTACCCTCATGGAGGCGCGCGAGTATTAGCATTTGGCCGTAGTGGTGGCGCACCTAGTTATTAAGTTAATTCCGCTTTCTCCACATTCTTAATCGAATTTGATTCACTTTTAATTGTATCTTCGCTCAAATAATTTTGGCTAAATTAATGTCAATTTTAATAAATTTCAATTAATAGAGACAATGTTTAATGGGTACATTTTTTTCATTTTGCTGCGTTACATGTATTTTAAATTGTGCATTAAAGTTTGTACGCTAAATTACATTTTAATATTACATTACATTGGGAGGCATGGTCGTCTGGTGGTTACCCCACTGGCCAGCCAAGCGGGAGGCCGGGGTTCAAATCCCGTCCCCGTCACCTCTGCTTGGCCGGGTATTTTTTCCGCTTTTCACCCGACATGCCGACGCCGAATTGCACTTCCTACTCTGCCCAGGGCCAGGAGAAAAGGCCAGGTGTATTTCAGAAAGTCAGAAATGACTATATAATTACAGCGGCCTGACTTGGGAACCTCCCCTTCTACCCTAAAAGGGCTCAGCCATATCACGAGGTAAATTTAATAAGTAAATAAATAAATAAAATATTACATTGCATTTTAATACGTTAAATTACACTTAATACGTTGAACGACATTATTTTGAACGTGAAATTGCATTATTTTGATAGTGAAATTACATTTTCATATGTTAAATTACATTTTCATGCCTTAAATTACATGATTTCATACGTTAAATCATAGTTTTGTTAACTTTGATTTTTTTATTTGTTACATTGTATTTTATATGGAATATATATATATATTTTTTTTTTCATTACCCCACGGGGGGAGTTACATACTCCTTAGGGGGGATGGGTTACCACCTTTGGAAATTTGTGTTGGAGCGGGTTTAAGAATAATCTTAATTAGTATGCTCCAAGGGTGGGTGGGAGGGGATGTGCAAAGTGCAAGTGCAATGTCTCTAATCGTCATTTTGTGAACTCCCCCGGGTGGCTTAGTCTGTCGGAAATTGCCACCCGAAACGAAGCCAGAGATGGCCCAACTCTGCACGAAAGAAGGTGGGAACCCCGGGTGGGGATTGAACCCGGGACCTTAACTTCCGTGGGCGCGCGCGTTACCGCGGCGCCACTCCGTCTCCCCATTTTATATGGAATATAGAGTACTGGTTTATAATTATATAATAACAATTAAAAATATAATATTTAAAATTTTATAGGCCTATAGCTGGGGTAGGTATATCCTGAGGTCACAAACGATCACAACGCAGTACATAAACAATGAATCATATCAAAGAAGCTTCCTTTCAACAATATACAAACCTCATTTGACTCATCCTACTATTTTTAGACAAATCCTTCTCATATCTAGTCTCCAGCTAATGCACATCCTCATCAAACATCACGAAAACACTGCTCTTTGTGAAAGTCCTAGATATTTCAACTGAATTTGAAGGAAATCCTCTTCCCTCCGCAGGCGAAAAATTTTCTTCTTCTTCCGCCCCCTTTCTTTTTTTTGCTTTATTTTTCCCTTCATTTCATTTTCTTGCGACATGTCAAGGGGAAGAAGGACACGTTTCAACATCTTCCAGACTAACTTTTGTGGCAGCAGCTCTTTCCTGCTTCGTGAGAGAATGAGGGAAAGAAGGAGGGAGAAAAAGGCAGGCAAAACCCTGAGAATGGACAGTGAAGAAATATCTGCCAGAACACACCCCAGTGATTAATCATGGCCGTCGTTGTGTATACTGTTTTGTAGGCAAAATAGACAGGCTGTCGCTCAAAAAATGGCAACCGCTCGCAACATGACGTAAATGCCAGGGGATCGTATCAAAAAGTAGGGGAGTTCGCAACAAAAATGGAAGCCCACCACAACATAAGACCAGCTCACAGGGGGGGTAGAGTAACCATAAAAACCATAGAGGGTTGGTAAGCCTGATCGATCAACAATAGAGTGTGTAACTATAGAAAATTCGAGACACCAGCAAATGCTCTCTAATGAAGTTGCTAATGATTGAATATTACAAAAATGGTGTGATGACAATATTGTTGATAGACACGCCATTCAAAATGCAAGTTGGGCTCTAAAAATCGGGCAAAAAATCCTGATTCCGAAGGTGCAATCGGTTTTTTTCTACGCGGAACAGAAAAGCCAGGACGAGGCGTTAAAATCTCAAAATTTGCGTCGTCTGCTAATGAGGTGTCCCGCCAGCCCAGTCCGCCACCGCACCGCCGTGCACGCCGCCACCGGGCACTAGGCGAAACTTACTTAGGGCTGAAAGTCAGGTCGGATCGGGAGGTGTCGGGATGAACCTGTGGGACGGACCAAAGATGGCGCGGACCATGGCGTGGATCAAGATGGCGCAAGATTATCCCAATTTCTGCCCAGTCCCGGGGGAGGCGCTGCTGTTTTGCGGCAGATACGAATTGCCTTTTGACGGCTCGCCCTGGCCTTACCGTTTGTGTCTCAGGGGGNGGGGGGGGAGGACAACCAGGCCTGGAAATACGACGAACCACCTACCCCTTGTTGAGACCGAATCCCGCACCAATGGCTCCTACTCGCGAGAATCACGAGCATTCCAGGCCTGATTTCTTCCGCCGCTGACGTTGGGAGGAGGTGGGTGGAGTTTAACAGGCCAGGACTCGTGAATCGCATAATAGTCACTACACAAACGATTCATTGAATGACCTGACTGAGCAAAGAAAAATTCTGTGGATAAGTCTTCACCTATAGTGATTCTATAATGAATGATGATTACTAGAACTATTGTTGAAAGTGTCAACAAAAATATTATGTGGAAATTTTTTACGTCTATTGATTCTACAATGATTGAAGATTATTGAAATGATGTGATGACCATTGTTGTAAATCACACCAACGATTCACTCCTTGAAATCTAGCCCACTTTACTATACAACAAACGAGAATTTATTGAAAGAGCTTCCTCCCAACGTTTGAACCGACTTCTTGACACGAACTACTTTTTCAGAAAGAAAAAAAAAGAAGTCTATGGTAGGGATTTGGCATAAATAATGAACCGGGTTGGTCCCACGAGCGATTTCACATTGTGTATTCATGAAAGGCAATGTTAAAGAATCCTCCGATATTGTGCCGAACCGACTATAAAAAAAGTGTCTCAAGTCGTACGAAAAAGAAGAAAAAAAGTCTTCAGACAAAACGACAGACAAAAAAAGGAGAGAAAACGATATCATCGCGTTTCATAGCATTGCAAAATTAATTCCGATACCCTTGTGGAACACGTCAAAATCTGTGGATATTACATGATTCAAGAAGTATCCTTTTTTTTCCAAACCAAGCGAAGGGTTTTATCTGGCCTTAACACGTCTCCTTTGCTTATTGGCTGTTCTGTCGTTTCCAGCACTGTCGATATTAACAGGAGAAACGGCTCTAGTGTTTACCAAAAACCTTATTGTCATACCTTATGGGCCTCTAAAGCCAAGCCCGGAGATATTTCATTTTTTACCATACATATACTTTTAGAGTCCTGTATTTTTTAAGAGTCGTCCTAAGTATCGAGAGCAGTTAGCATTTACTCCATTTCACTACTGCAGAGTTGTATAATATATCTGGAGGGGACATAAAGATAGGGGCATTTCAGGCAGGCAACCGACACCAGAGGGCGTCACCTTCCGGGGGTGTTTATGGGGGGCTTTAGCTGAAGTTATGGGTAGGCATCAGCGTCTGTATCATTCGGCAAAGTAGTCGTTACGTGAAGGGGCCCGTGACAATTTTGCAAATGTATGCTAGTACGGCCGTGAGCGGTATGCAAAATTTTGGGCAAGGTGTATAAGCTCGTTTGATTAATTGCCTCTCCATCAGATGGGCCGCAGGGAAAAAGTGGCAACGTGGCAATCTGCGCAAAGCCATATGCGCAATGATAAACGTACATTTCCTTAGATTGAAGGCATTTGATACATTTTTAACTTCATCGTTAGTTTTATTATGTAGGGATTTTAATGTCAATTTTTAATATCGTGTAGCGCATTCTTCTAGTGGGTTGCCAGCGTCTTCGCAACCTGAAAGTAAAAGGATCTAATCCTGAAATTTAATTTTAATACTGAGATTATTTTTGATATTTAATTATTTTAATATTTATTTAATGCATATTTTTGATATTAATTATTTTAATATTTATTTTCTGTAATTCTGTAATTTTGTAATTCTGTAATGATTTTAATATTTATTTTCTGTAATTCTGTAATTTTGTAATTCTGTAATGATTTTAATATTTATTTTATGTAATTCTGTAATTTTGTAATTCTGTAATGATTTTAATATTTATTTTCTGTAATTCTGTAATTTTGTAATTCTGTAATGATTTTAATATTTATTTTCTGTAATTCTGTAATTTTGTAATTCTGTAATGATTTTAATATTTATTTTCTGTAATTCTGTAATTTTGTAATTCTGAAATGATTTTAATATTTATTTTATGTAATTCTGTAATTATGTAATGATTTTAATATTTATTTTCTGTAATTCTGTAATTATGTAATGATTTTAATATTAATTTTTAATATCATGGTAGCGCATTGTTCTGGTGGGTTGCCAGCGTCTTCGCAACCTGAAGGTAGAAGGATCAAATCCTGAAAAATTCAATTTTAATATTTAGATTATTTTTTGATATTTAATTATTTTAATATTTATTTAATGCGTATTTTTGGTATTAATTATTTTAATATTTATTTGATGTGTTTTAATATTTGATTATTTTAACATTTATTTGATTATTTTAACATTTATTTTCAGTCAATTTTATTTCTTTTGATATTTATTGTAGAACCAGAAGCCTGACAGTAGTTCTCAGAATCTGCCACAGATGGCGGTTATTCAGGGCCAAACCTGTCATGCCATCTGTGATAGACTTAGAGAACTACGACTTGCTTTTTTGGCTAAAAGTCGACTCTGTAAGCAATTTTTTGACTTTTCCATGCTCTTTTGTTTTATCAGTTATTAGTTTTGCATTTATATGGATCCTAGAAGTGGATTAGAATTTTCAAATAAACTTTATGCTGAATGCACGTTCAGTGTATATAGATGCCTGCCTTGTAACTCCAAGCAGGATATGCAGGATGTAGACTTCTGAAACACATAGGTCTCAAAATAGGGGGAAAAAATCAAAAGCAGATATCCTCGTATACAGTTGTCCCCTTCCTATCTGGACATAACACAAGTCTGCAGGGGTAATTCCCCTGTTTCCGACATTTCTCCTAGAATCCCCACTGTGGTAAAACGTGAACTTCACGAGATATCTCAAAACTTTTTTGTAGAAAAAAAACCCCTTCCAGTTGTAAGGCCTGAGACTGAAAGGTTACCTGTCCTCTGCTGGTAGGAGGGTTTCAATATAAGAAAAAAAATGAGACTTCAGGGATTTTTGCACGCGAAGACCATGTACTTTACCCAGAAGGATTCCTCTAAAGTCCATCTGTAAATTCGTGTTGCACCTTGCACGTCAACTACATGCAACCTCTCAACCAATATCTGAAAAAAATGAAGATGTCATATCCAGCTGTGATGAATTTAATATTTATAATCGTGTAAAACCGTACAACTCTTGGTATAAAAATTCATGGAAGTTTTCATTGTTAATATTGGTGTGTGACTAGTGAGCACGCAAAGGCCATTGGACCAACAAGGTTTTTGCGAATCAATGGTGGTCTGTCGTAATGTAAATGTTTACAATAATGGCCAGGGTGGATGTTGACTTCGACAATGTCACAGGGAGATTCGAATTTTTGAATTGTCTATGGGGGCGAAGCCCAACAGGGGGGCGCAGGCGAAGCCCCACCGCCGAGCGTAGCGAGTTGTCTATAATATTATAATTATTTTATAAATAACTCTCTAATAAGCTCGGTGGTGGGGCTTCGCCCTCAACCCCCCCTGTTGGGCTTTGCCCCATAGACAATATAATATTATATAATTTTAATATTAATATTATAGGATTATACCATAATTGTAATACTATTGGATTATACCATATAATTGTAATATTATTGGATTATATTATGTAATATTAATATTATTGGATTATTTGACCGAAGCAGGTTGGTGTAGGGGATAAGGAGCCCGCCTAATAATCGGGAGGCCCTGGGTTCGAATCCCGGGGCCGGCAACTCTGACCATCTTTTTCTGTGGTTTTCCATGGTCCCCTCCAGGACAATTCCGGGGTCGTTTCTACAAAAATATGCCACAGCCGCTTCCTTCCTTAGCCCTGGCCCCATCCAATGGTGGTAATCCACCCCCCCTAAGGGAGCCAAACGCTCTACCACGGGGTATGATAAATAAATAAAGAAAGAAATATTATTGGATGATATTATATAATATTTCATAATAATATTGGTGTGTAGACAATTCGCTACGCTCGGCGGTGGGGCTTCGCCCGCACCCCCCTATTGGGCTTCGGCCCTATAGACAATTCGAAAATTTGAATCACCCTGTGAAATTTTCCAAGTCAACATCTACGTTGGCCATTCTCATCACCATCCAAGTGTTTCCCCACCAAGATAGCTTACTCTGAACAGATCTTTTTGTGTCTGCTGGTGGCTCCACCCTAGCGACGTACATCATTTTTCCTTTATCACTTTCGAAGTGGTTTCCCTATTACTCCGAAGTGCTTCCCATTGGCCCTCCACACTTAGGAGCTCTCCTCCTCGTCGCAGATAACGGCTTTTGAAGCTCCTTGGAAGAAAGAAAAAAAAAGTACGAAGAATAAGAGTACCATGGGTACCGTGGAGGCTTAAGAAGAAGTCGTGGTGTTAGATTAGCCCTGGAGGAAAAAAAAAAAACCCGTTTTCTTACAGGGGGGAAATGGAGAAGGATCTCTCACAACTGGATCATTAAACCCGGTTTTTGGAGACGGGAGGGTTATATATGTTTTTCATTTTTTTTGTAGGTTGTATATCATAGGTTGGATGCCAGGAAATTTTTGGGGATGGGTTTTTGGAGCCAAGAGGGCTTGATGTGGGTTGCCAAGTTCTTGGCCTTTTCGACACCCAGATCCATAGTACTTGGAAGAAGAAAATATTCGAAATAGTGCAACATTTTATGACAAATTTGCATGTTAATAGCAATCTACTCTGCAACAATATCACATTACTGTTAATTAACTTTTCCTTTCATAAAGTTTTCATCAAATATGAGTGAAATCATGTTTTCTTCTCTGGTAATTGTATGGTTGTGCTACAGTGTAATGCTTTTTGCAGTACACAACCTGTATAATAATGTGCGGGCTCAAACTGAAATATGCAAAAGCGCTAGTCGTTCTGGGAAGCCCAAGCTTATTATTCATAGCAATGGAAAGCTGTGTAAACAAATATGGGGGAAGCCCACAGAGCAGCCCCACAGTAACGTATACAACAAAGAAAGCCAAAAACGGTAATGACATAAAGGTATGCATTTGGCGAATTTACAACGTAATGTAGGCTACTGTAATAGAGAACTAGCCATAAACATGAACACACAACAATAGAGAATGCGTCTGCGTCTAATATCTATTAATATAAAATGCAATGTGTGTTTGTTTGTTCTATGTAAAGTAGCATGACCCCGAATAAACTAACGACCCACCAAACAAAACAAAATTGGCAAATCACCACGAGAGTGATTCGAGTATACTTTTCTCATTGGGCAGTCCTGATACGATACGATAGAAAACAACGATGACATTGATTGTTGTCACCTTCATTTCCATTTGCTAAGGACCCAATTTAAACTGTAATCCGCCTGTAAATTTACCTTGGCGGTTAGAGTGAACCCGGAAATCCGGAAGGGGCAGGTTACCGGAAGTGGCCGGTTACCGGAAGTTGGCCATGTATGGTCCACTGGATCCGAATCCGAAAATCGTTTGTCGCTATATATTGCGGTTTGACCCTGATACCTGTCCACAGACAGACAGATACGTTCTGTAAGCCTTTTTTCGACTAAGGTACAGTACATGACAAGACACTTGTTCCAAACACATCCGAACTCACCAGTCAACACTTTATCAACCCATTCCCTTGCACACTGCGAGTCCAATTTTTCGGCAAGGTACTAACCCACACCCAGAAAAAGGTATCTAGGATAGAACCTCCCTAGGTTCGTGCCTGTTCATAAAACCGAGCTTAAAGTTGCGACAGGAATTGGGCAAGACTGGTAGGAAACATGGCATCCTAGCCTTCCCCTAGTTTTGTGGGGTGGTAAAATCGTGCTGGTCCTAGCAACTCTAGGGCTTACAACCTACCCCTAGGCTAGATATTAGACTTGTTATCATAGCACTTAATTTGTAAGAGCTTAGCTTGAAACTGTTTTGTTGCTAGGGAGGGGTGTGGGAATTAGCAGGCATTATGCACCCGCTTCCATGTGTTCCGGAAATCCATTCCGAAACTAATCAGACCCAAATGACTCTTCTCCTTGCCCCCATACGCCTTGCCCCTAGGTTTATGGCTCCAGATTTACCTGGGGTAAGATCTTACCCATGGGGGTAAGGAAATGAAGGGTGTAAATAACCCTGGGGGTAAAAATTCATCTTGAGAGGTGTCAAGGTAGAGTATCGGAGTTAATGGACTCTTTTGCAACCGCTTAAGGACCTAGGGCCCTGCTGGTTTTACAGGCTGCTTTAAAGGGGGGTTTTAGGAGCTTCTCAGCAGGTTTGACGCTGACACTTCTAAGGCCAAGGAGGAAGTTTGAGGCAAAAATTATTTTTTGAGACAATTCTATTGGCACCAAAACTTATCTCGCATCATAGAATTGGCTTCCTCTGTTTGTCCCAGTGAGTGGCAGTACTGGTAGTTCTGGGCAGGAGGGGTTACCCGCTCTCCCAAAAGGTGTACACCATGATTACCCTACATGACCTTTGATTACCCATATTTATTTATTTTTGTAATACCCGGTGATAGGTCCTTTTACTGTTAGGGGGGAAAGGGGAGGTTCGCAAGCGAGGACGTTCTTAATTTATTGCTAGTCCTTTCTGACCCTCTTAAATGCCAGACCCTTTCTCTGTCCGGGGCCAAGAGAAAAGCTCTTGGCCCTGGGCAGAGAAGGGGGTGCAAATCTGCCCGGACATGTAGGGTGAAAAGTGGAAAAAAGACCAGACCAAGCCGAGGTGACGGGGACGGGATTTGAACCCCGACCTGACGCAACGAAAACTGGCCCAGGACTAGTTCTCATATGACGTCACACTATTTTTTTTTTGACAGAAGCAACATATGTAAACAACCGATTTGTTCACTCAACTCACCACCAACTGTTGGACCTCTCCATCTGGATATATGACGCCTCGGTGTGTAATCAAGTTTGTGCAACGCTTTATGGGAACGTCAACAATACCCACTCTCTCCCACCGTATGTAACTGAATGTATCACCTTTCGCACATATTGCAACGAACCAGTGTTCACGTCAGGGTTTCCTCTCTGTGCGTATATAGCCCGCAGGAACGCTCCAAAAAATCGCACTTTTCCAACGGATATGGCGCGCGGTTTGTAATGACATCATTGCGGTTGACTATCATATTGATTGCACTACTGGCTGGTGCGATGTGGTAGGAAACGCAAATACATGTGCCGAAACAAATGGTACTTTGGATCTGAATTGCTCCGACGCACACGCACGCTAAATAATGACAAAATCCGGAAACAAGCAAATAATCCGAACTGAAAACGAGACAACAATGTCAAGAGGGGGTTATTGATAATAATCGAAAATACGTACAACAATATGGATAACTGAAACTACTATAATCGAAATATCAAACTATAGTTACACAAAATAATAGGAAACTGGAAAAGAAAATATCTGTAAATGAAAGAAGTATCGATATAATCAATTGTAAAATACATATTGTCGATTATAAATCATCAAAATGGCAAGAAATCGATTAAAAAATTGCAAATATGCGAAATATCGGTAATAAAAATAAAAATATCAATAGTAAAAAATTACGGACAACAAAAAATAAAAAATAATTATCGATAATAATCGAAATGCGTACAAATATACGGATTACATGAATATCGATTATCGCAGTAGCAAACTATCAATAAACAAAATCACAGTAAACAGAAAAATGAATATCGGTAAACAAGAAAGGAAATATCGCTGATCAAAATGACAAAATATCGATAATAAAAATAAAAATGTAAATTTAATAAAAGACAACTAAATACGGAAAAGAGGATTATTATCGATAATCAAAAAGCGCACAATGATACAGATGACAGAAATATCGATAATCGAAATAGCACATTATCAATAAACAAAACGACAGTAGTATACAAAATATGAAATGTAGCAAAACGAGAAAGGAAATATCGATAATCGATAATGAAAATGAGAAATTAAATAACATTAATAATAAAATTACAAATATCTATCATAAAATTGCAAAATATCGATAACAAAATAACAAACCAGATAAAGTGAAAATATCATTAAGAAAATAAACATATCGATGGTAAAAAATAAACCTCGATAATTAAATAAAATGTCCACAATCGAATAGCAAAATAACTATGATCGAAGTAACTAAAAACTGAAAATCGAAATATCGACAACCGAAATAACTCAACGAAATAGAGCAAATAGGAAAGGAAACATGGCGAAACGGAAATAATTCAGCTCTCTCTCCCCCCCAAAAATGGTCCAAAAAAAGGAGCATAGTGTTTGAAGTTCATAGACATGGATCGCTGACTGCACTGCAGGGACCAATCGCGGCTGGCATGAAGCGTGAATCCTGTACTGTTTCGAAACGGGGGTTTGCAGAACTGGATGGGAATCAGATGTCATCGGTTGGACGGAATAGAGCCCAGCCGAACTTTTCAATTAGTCCGGATGCGACGGGTTAAAAATAGACCAATTAAAAGTCTCTCCCACTGCACTGTTAGGAAGCTGTTGAATTACACAAAAATTCGTTATGTTGGCAAGCCTGGTTAATTTCGCCCCGTGGGATTGCACAAGCTGTTCTAACATGTTGAACCTGGTTGCATATTAGCTGCCAGTCACCAATAGTGTCCAATAGCATCCACGCATAAATAATTCAAGCAATATCTAGAATAGGCTACACACTATTCAACCCGTGTATGGTTATCTAACTGTAGGATATACGCTGCTTCATCTGTTCCACCTGCTCGGAATATGACATCATCGTTTAAAATTGATGGAAGGCTTTAAAATCGGCAGGTCCGATGCTTATGTGACTATAACCTATCCTTATCCTAGCCCTGTCCTTTTTACTTAACCCTTCCTTAATCTCTACCTAGCCTTTACCTAACCTTTACCCGAGGGGTTTACTTACTCTCCTATAATCTCTCTCTCTCTCTCTCTCTCTCTCTCTCTCTCTCTCTCTCTCTCTCTCTCTCTCTCTCCCTCTCTCTCCCCCTACACTATGATTACCCTAGATTACGTTATGATTACCCTGATTACCCATATGATTACCCATTACTTTATGATTACCCAGATTACTCTCATGATTATATACCCAGGAATCCTTATGGTGGTCCATATTACCTTATGATTATCCATACCTTGTGGTTATATCCATATTACCTTATGATTATCCTTACCTTATGGTTATCCATATTACCTTATGATTACCCAGATTATCTTATGATTCCCATAGTGGGTAACCCCTCGCCTTTATCTTAACCCTGACCTAACCTTTACCTAACCCTATCTTTAACTCTTACGGTAAGAGTTAAATATAATTATATGGTTAAGTAAATGTTAGGTAAGGGTTAGGTGAAGGTTAGGTAAGAGTCTTACCTAACCTTTACCTAACCTTTACCTAACCGTTACCTAACCCTAGCCTGACTAACACAGTCAAAATTTCCCAGTCATCATTGGCCACATCACGTCATGTGACCAGCAATGATACCAACATAAGTTTCTCCCTAGCTTAAATCCCCACACCGCACCGGTTGAGCAGGACAATCAGTTTGTGTACATGCTTTCCAGATGACCACAACCAAGCTCCTCCCCTCAAAATATGGCTAGGAAACTTTGCACTGTATCTATAACTTGTCCGCATAGAGGCAAGGCAACAATGGTGGGTTGGATACCGCAGGGGCGTAATTTCATCTAGGAAACTGCAAACTACCAGCGCCATCAGCACTTGATCCCAAGTCCTCCCCTTCCCTTCCTCCCCATTCCCGATAACAGAGCAACGAACCCAGGGAAAACTTCCCTATCGCGACAGGGAGAAAATCTGCCACCCCCCCCTCCTCCCCTCCTCCCCTACTCCCTCAATCCATTTTGAGAATCCGGGTAAATCCGGGAAGGGCGCTGGGGTGTAAACAGCCGGCACTGAAACGAGGAGACCGAAGCGGCAACTTGAGCGACACTTTACGTTTCAACGGCCCCTTGAACAAAAAAATACACCGGGACCGATAACGTCACACCAACCGTGAACTGGTAGTCACTAATCACTAGTGATCAGAAAATAAGTGTGGTTATTAACAAGTATGAATCGAATATTTAATGCCCATCGCTGGGCATTAAATATTCGATTTCATAAAACTTAAAGTTGAGTTGAAACTCAAAAACTCAAAGTTGGGTCAAAAATAAAATTAGACTCAAAGTTGAGCTGAAATTCATTTAAACCTAAAATTAAGAGATGAGTATTAAATATTTCATTTCATAAAGCTCATTCAGTTGAAACTCAAAACTCAAAGTTGAACTGAAATCAATTAAACTAGAAATAAAAGTGTAATAAAATAAAACTCAAAATTTAGCTGAAATCAATTTAAACTCAAAATTGTGTTGTAATCAAAATTATGCTCAAAGTTGAGCTACAAATCCATTCAAACTCAAAGTTGACCTCAAATCAATCGAGTTTAAACAAAAATTTCAGATCTATATGGGTGAAAAAAGTTGATATGAACACATGGCGTGAAAAGTGGGGGTTAATCCGGAGCCTAAAATTTCGAGTAAAAATTAAACTCAAAATTGATTTTAAACTCCAAATTGATTTTAAACTCCAAATTGATTTTAAACTCCAAATTGATTTTAAACTCTAAATCTGCTCCAAATTGATTTTAAGCTCTAAATCTGCTCCAAATTGATTTTAAACTCAAAATTGATTTTAAACTCAAAATTGATTTTAAACTCAAAATTGGTTTTTAACTCAAAATTGGTTTTTAACTCAAAATTGGTTTTTAACTCAAAATTGGTTTTTAACTCAAACTTCATCTATATGGCGGGGAAATACTTAAAGGTTTATATGGGCACATTTCCTGAGAAGTGGGATCAATCTGCAGTCAAGAATTTTGAGTAAAAAAAATAACTCAAAATTGAGTTACCCACTGAAAATTTATTTTAAGCATGTGACAGACCAAGAATCATTGGTCCATCATCCAAATCCTTCTATTGACACTATTAACCTGCAATTTCACTATCGTTCAAACGCCAAAAAGCCCACCCCTAGCAACCCCCACGCACAACGCAACCATGCATCCAAAAAAGCTTGCTAAGTGGATTCGAAGTGATTACGAGTCCCCTGAACCCTATTACTTCCACAAGCTCGAATCGCTTCAATCCACAGCTACTCTCTACCTACCGACCCAATACACTTTATTCGCAAGGCAACACCCCCTCTATGGGCCATAGGGGGTTGGGGAGGGGGGGGGGGGGGGTCTCCTGACTCAAATTTATTTCCCACCCACCTTTCATGGCATGAAGCATACCTCTCTTCTGGATGACCATTCCGATGGGGTGGGGTGGAGGTAGGGAGGGTGTAGGGAGGGTAGGCATTTCCATGTAATGAATGGGGCCCGGGGGCACGGTGATTTTCCGAGCCCCTTCATTGGCAGCGTAAATCAATTGCAGTTAGGTGAGATACTGCACATTCTCCGCCTACCATGTTGCCAGAGGGTGGGGCTCTTTTTTTAAAAAAATAATTTTTGGATACTTCAAAGTGTGATTCGAGTATACTATTCTTTCAAGTAAGAGCATGTGAAACGATATATCGATAACGAAATATTTGTTTTCCATGTTCACTCTCTCTGCCTACAGGCGGGTGCAAGTGGGTAGGCCTACTCACTTCGGTACTCCGCTGTACACATGCAGTGGTACACTTCGGTACATTTCGGTACTCCTTAGGTACTCCTTGGTAGGGCTGTGCAATATTTCGATACATCGACTGTCGATACGATATTTTCCTAATATCGAAGTTGCGATATCCGACGCTTGGCATGTGCGATATATCGAATATCGCGATGTCGGTTTGCGATATTTTTCGATATCGGGTTTCGATGTCGGATTTTCGATTTTCGATATATCGACTTCGATATCGGTTTTCGATGTCGGTTTTTCGATTTTCGATATATCGACTTCGATGTCGGTTTTCGATGTCGGTTTTTCGTATTTCGATATATCGACTTCGATTCGATATTTTTGAGTATCGAAAGTCGATTTGCAATTTCGGATATCGCACAGCCCTTCTTCTTGGTACTCCGGTGTACACTTTACAGTCGAGTGAGTACCCCTTCGAGCGGGTGTCCAATTTTTTCCTTGGAAGACTGCGAAAAAGTCTACTCGAATCACGTGCGATTTGCCAATCTTGTTTATTTTGCTATGTATTTTTTTAAATATAAATTTGATGTTAACGGCCGGTAGGTGGCTCTGACTGAACAGTTCAAACCCAATTAACCAACCGGCCATACCGCATGGCATAACTAGCGGCCTGTAACTGCATAAATGGCGACAAAAACTAGGCGTTACTGCAACAATATCTGGCCACCAATATGGGGGACCGCTCATAAATTGATATTTTACTTATTGGGTTGTAATTGCTTTTGTGTAATTAATGTAACGTGGTGTGTGTACAAGTGGGCGGGCTGTTTTAGAAGCGACACGTCCATTACAAACCCCCTGGAATCAAATGTGCATAATAATAACAATAATATGACCGCGCTAAATTACAGGCATAAATAATGGAGGACTTGTCAGGTCACGTGAGAGATAATCAGTTTAATTATTATGTTACAATAAAGTGTCAAAACTCGTGATAGTTTCACGTCCGATGGTCCATTAACGCGAATGTGCTCTAAAAACTATTGTCAACACCTATATAATATTTAAAAAAATATAATGCAAAATTATGGCAATTATTTTATACAATATTTGCACCAGTAATTGTTAATGTTTGAACGTTATGACACTACTCATAATAAATGGTGAGAAACGGGCTTATGCAACAATATATTGCATAATTACATACAGATTTTATTCGCATTTTAAATATATTTGTATATTTTTCAGATATTTTTTAAAAAAAATGTTTAATATATTTGCAACAATTGTCAGTCTTATTATTTGTAACAATAAACTGAAATGAACGAATGCAACAATATAATTGCATAGTTATACATTATAGATTTTTATTCGCGTTTTAAATATATCCGATAAATCTATTTAGGAAAATTTTTACTACCATATTTAATTTATTTGAAACCATTGTTGGCGTTTGAACTTGATAAAATTTAACACAATAAATTTAAATTGGCGTATGCAACACAAATGCATAATATTTATACAAGGGGGTAATCACTCGACTGAAAAGTGTACACTGGAGTACCAAATTCAAGGAGTACCACGGAGTAATAAAGAGTGAGGTGCCTGAGGAGTACCAGGGAGTACCACTCCCAGGTCTACACCGGAGTACCGAAGTGATTACCCCCTTGTATTTATACATGATAAATTTTTGTTCGGGTTTAAATTATTTTTTTTGTAAACCTACTTTGAGAAAATATTTTTATTGTTGTACTGTAAAATAACTAATATATTACTGCACATTATTAGCCTACACAATAAAATTAATAAAATTACTGTACATTATTGCATAATAAAATTAATGAAATTACTGTACATTATTACATAATAAAATTATTAAAATTACTGTACATTATTACATAGTAAAATTATTAAAATTACTGTGGGCTACATTATTACATAATAAAATTAATAAAATTACTGTACATAATATAATACTATATTGATAATTATAATTATTATACAATCAGTTGGCGTGACCTGTCCTTCACTTTTGACATACGTTGGATACGCCCCTCCAGCCTTTCCACCACGTGCTCCAAAAACCGCTAATTAATCAAAATTAACCCAATCTGGACCATTTTACCTGTGACTTACCTCCCAACCAAGCCCATTACAGTGAGTTAGGTGGCACGCAACATGGTTACACTCCAAATTTTGGCTCCCCCATCCGTGATAGGCCATTTCGCGTTTTTTTGAGGGGATCCAAAAAAAGAGAGTCATGTCCAGAGAAACATTGTTGCTCGCAGGCAAATGCCCGTTATGATTCGATTATTGTCGTCCCTAGGGGGGCCTTCCAAGCTCGAACCCATTAAAATACACGCCCGGAGCCCAGGGGCGATAAGGGTTGGTTACTATTTGAAGCTCTAGTAGTGTTACGCATTATCATAGTCCATTTAACTGCACTGCGGGTATGCGGTCCTAAATTAAGCCCATTTTGTTGGATAAAAGACAAACACTTGTTATTCGCATCTGATTCGGAGAGATTGTGGTGTTTGAAAAGCTGAGAGTGTCTTTTGACTCACCCTGTATCGGTCATGTGTTCAACTTCAAGTGAGGTTAGGCTTACTTAACCTGAGGGAACCTAGCTGTTGGGAATAGTAGTGCGAAATAGGGCAAATGGATATATCTACGATATTATTGTAATAAGATATAGAAAGTGCAAATAAATAGTTAATAAGTACATAATTATGTTATGAATATTTACAATATCAGTATGTAAGTAATAACTCACGTGTAATATGTGTAGTGACCACGTAAGAAAATAAGTATATTAAATAAAATTTAATATCGAAAAAATATATATAACAATATACAGGGTGGTCAAAGTTCAAGTGTCGTTTTATAACGGCGATTAATAGAAGCGCTTAACGATGACGTAGCAGCTACGTGTAAAATTGCCCACTTCGATTGCGCCGAAGATGCGCCGAAGTGGGACATTTTAGGCGTCGCTGCTACGTCATCGCAAAATCACTGCTATTAATCGCCGTTATAAAACGACACTTGAACTTGGACCACCCTGTATAATAATTATGACAAAATAAAATACCACTTTATTAAAATAAATGACATAACATTGAAAACCCATATTATATAGCAGTGAACAAATATAATCACTAAATCACGATGAATTAAATGTATCAATAAAAATTAAAATGCATTAAAATTAATGTATGAATAAATATAAAACGATTAAAGATATTAAAATAAAATGAGCAAATATGTTGAACAACCGGTATATAAGTAATAAAATAAAATGAACAAAATAAAATATAATCATTATAAATTTATAATGCATTTATATTTATTTCGTTGTGCGTATTAAATATTTTCAGCGTTGTTTTCATAATAATTTTGTTCATTTTATTTTAATGCTATTAATGAGATAAATCTTTATGAAATTAATAAATGTGCAATAAATCAGCAAATGTAGAAATAAATACGTACGATTAGCAGACACAAGAGTTACTTAACTACTGTAAAGTACAGGATTACATGTTGAATATTACTTTGACTGGTATTACAATCCCAACTACTTTTACCAAGCCCCCTTTTGGAGTTCTGTGAAACTAAAAAAAGAGCGAGGCCGGTGTTCATCCACAGGAATAGTGATATGCCAGGACTGGAATAATGTTTTTGAAACCAGGCTAAGGGTGGAGATGATTATTTCGTATTCAAATTGCGTTATCTTCCCAACCACTACTTTTTTTTACCCCCCTCCTCTTTTCTTTTTCGGCAGAAGCTGAGCCCGGATTTTTGCAGAAACATCTACCGCCAAATGTTTGAGAGTCAAATTTTTTGGAGGGTGAGGGAAGAGGCTATGGGAGGGACTATATGGGGGGTAGGGAAATCAATGCCAACTTGGCTGTTTTCCGACCCCCTGCAGCCTACTGCATAGAATTTTTTCAAAAAAAAAAAAGTTTTGAGCATTTTTTTTTGTATGCCGAACCTGCCGCGTTACCTGTTAAAAAAGGGGGCGCCATTTTTGTTCTCTCTCTTGGGAAAAAGAGCCTCAGGTTACCCCCCTTTTTTCCAAAAAAAGGGAGCCCTAATCTCTAGGCCCATTAGTACAGTATAACACAAAAGAAGGTAGAAGAAAAATACCTTGAAGAGAAGGAGCTTTCCGGTTTTTCTTTTGAGAAATGCAAACCCCCTTCACATCTTGACCCACTTTTTTCGCGTCTCATTACATAAAGGCAAGGGGTTGCGTAATTGAATTTGTATTTTCATTAGAAACTTCTACTCTTTTTTTGAAAAGTGAACCTGTTATGTGAATTGGAGGTAACATTATAGAACACTGTGTTTTCTTCAGAAAATTGAGTTCACAATTTTTATTCGTTTTTATTAGAACTGTTTTCTCAAATAAATGAGTTTTTGTCCAATATAATTTGCTGGGAAAATCACCCAACATTACCGTACATAAAGGGACGACTGGGACGAATTTTGGTTATTATATAGGATAAGTTAATTTTATACTTTGATTTTTATTATATATTTTATTTTTGCGTAATTTACTTTATAATGTATTTTTCACATTTTATTTTATAGTGTTTTCTACATAATTTATTTTTAACGTTTATTACATAATTTATTTTTAACGTTTATTACATAATTTATTTTTAACGTTTATTACATAATTTATTTTTAACGTTTATTGCATAATTTATTTTTAACGTTTATTACATAATTTATTTTGAACATAATTATATTGCACAATTTATGTTAAAATGTATCTTACAAAAAATTTACCCGACTTATTTTATAATGTATTTAACACCATTTATTTTACTTTATTTGTTTTATTCTTAAATAAATTGTTTTACACAATATTTATTTTCGAATTAATTTTACACAATATTTATTTTCTAATTCATTTTTACACTGTTTATTTTCTAATTCATTTTACACAATTTATTTCTAATTTATTTTCTAATAATTTATTTGCGATTTGTACGTTGCATTATTTATAATGTCCTTGTATAACAATTAATTGCACCACCGACTGTTATTTAATTTAAGCTACATTGCCCTGTGAAATTAGAATAATTATTCAACAATTGGATTAATCCAACAGTCATCATTAAATTTACCTCAAAATTCTCGTTTTTTGAGCTTTTTTAACGCCATGAGCGGAAATAATTAGCAGGCCAAGTTTCCTTCCTGTGGGTGGAGCCACATCCTTTCTAAACAATATTTCCTAGCGGTTCATTGGGCCAAATTTTTTAATTAGCCTAAAAATCTCCATACAAAAAATTCTGCCCCCTTATTAGCGCCCTCTATTTTGAAAAAAAAAAAAACGTTTTAGCTTCCTATTAGTGGTACTGACCCATAAAAATAGCTAGCAACTTTCCGCCATATTGAACCCAAAACTGTGGGATTGAAATCCCTGGGAGGCATCGAATTTTGCACCATGTGTTAAATCGGGCGTTGGATAGATGTGGGGGGTGGAGAGGTGGGGAGGATTTTATCCCCCCTCTTCCCCCCCCCCCCCACTTTCCTCCACCCCCCACCCTGCGAGGATTAGCGTCGTCCAAGTGCATCCTAGCGTTCAATTCAGGGGTCGTCTCGCTCAAAATGATTCGCAACAAACTGTGAAAGTTATTGACTTCCGATTATTTTTCTACCACCACCCGGATGATCATATGCAGAGTCGGATCATCTCTTGGAATGTGCGGAATGCTATTGGTTCCAGAGTCTGTCCGGGACACTAACAGAATGTGGGACAGTCCAAGCCAGCCATGTATTGAGACGATCAACAAATATTTGGAAGAGAAAATGATTGAGTGAAATCAGGTTAGGTTAGATCAGGTTAGATCGAGAAAGGTCAAGTCAGGTCAGGGCAGTTCGAGTAAGGTTAAGTTAGGTCAGGTTGGGACACGTAAGGTTAGCACCTGACTTGAACTTACTCGACATAACCTAACCTTACGTGTCCCAACACGACCTAACTTAACCTTACTCGAACTGACCTGAAAGTAAGGATGTAAGGGAGTAAGGGACATGTAAGGTTAGGTTATGTTGAGTAAATTCAGGTCATGTAAGGTTAGGTTATGTTGAGTAAATTCAGGTCATGTCAGGTCATTTTGAGTAAGGTTAAGTTAGGTCTGGTTGTTACACGTAATGTTAGGTCATAGCGAGTAAATTCAGGTCAAATTGAGATGCGTAAGGTTAAGTTATGTCGAATAAAGGTCAGGTCAGTTCGAGAAAGATCAGGTCAGGTTGGGACACGAAAGGTTAGGTTATGTCGAGTAAGGTCAGGTCAGGTCATTTTGAGTGTGAATAAGTTAGGTCAGGTTGGGACACGTAAGGTTAGGCTATGTCGAATAAGGCCAGGTAAGGTCAAGCAATTTTGAGTAATGTTAAGTGAGGTTGGGTTGGGACACGTAAGGTTAGGCTATGTCGAATAAGGCCAGGTAAGGTCAAGCAATTTTGAGTAATGTTAAGTGAGGTTGGGTTGGGACACGTAAGGTTAGGTTATTTCGAGTAAGGTCAGGTCAGGTCAGGCCCTTTTGAGTAAGGTAACGTAGGGTCAGGTTGGAACGAGTAATGTTGGGCCAGGTTAGACCAGGTCGAGTAAGGTTATGCTAGGTTAGATCATGTTTGCTAAGGTTATAGATTAGGTCAGGTCAGTTCAAGTAAGGTTATGCCAGGTTAGATCATGTTTACTAAGGTTAGATTAGGTCAGGTCAGTTCGAGTAAGATTATATCGCATAAAATTAAATCAGGTTCACATTTGACTCAGATTTGAGTCAAGATTTAAATCAACATCTTGATGCCATATCATTTATCATCCTTGCAGCCATACCCTGACTCTTGAACAGATCAATTGCGAAAATAGAGCGAACAAAACTCTAGTATCCAATCCAACAAGACTTATTGGAAAGACACAGGGATTGGCCTCCTTTTTTTCTCCACCTTCTTCACAATCTCCTTCTTCTTCCCCCATTTTCTCCAAACCTGCTGCTGTTGCCTCCAATTTACAAAAGTGGAGGACTTGCAATCGGCTGCTTGCAACCGCCTTGGGGAATTCCCGGCTGCCTATAAACGATTTGTAAAACTCGGGAGGTTTTCTATTAGGCAACGAATTTATTACATTCCTCGCCTTACATAACTTTGCACTTTAGGACATTCTTACCACCCTCCCACTGCTTGGTACAGCCCTTCCAAACTGCAGATTAGACCAGGAGCTGATACATTTGGAATCAAGTCGATGGCTTGGCTTGGAAAAGGTTGCTAGAGACGTGTATGGGGCTGGTTGGGAGCCTATGAAGGCTATATGAAACGTCTGAGAGTCAGATATAACGATATTCAGATTATTAGGATAATATCGTTATTCAGCTTATTTGGTGTATCAGATATACAGTAAGTATTAATATTATGATTATTTCGTAATATGAAATGTCAATATTAAGATTATTTTGACGTATCAGATACGGCCATATTGATATGATTAGAATCATCAGATACAGCATGTCGATATTCAGATATATGGCTGGCTGATACATCGATATCCTGAGTTTAAGGGTATGCCATATGTACAACAACAACAACAACAACAACAACAACAAACAAACTTTTTGATGCATCACGTGCAGGAAGTATTGATATTATGATTATTTCCTAATAAAAATATCTATATACAGATTTTCCGACATATCAGATATGTCGATATTCATATTATTTCGATAAGATATATCAAGTACGGTATGGCTATATTCATATTATTTCGATACATTCGGTATGGCTATATTCATATTATTTCGATGTAATACCTTATATCGAAATATTCGAAATAATAAGAAATCATGTTGAAAATAATATTATTTCGATACAAGCTACTCTAATATATCGAAATAATCATAATATTGAAGAATTTCATTGAATAATTGAAGTATAATCAGAATATGTTGGTATGTAACGTGCTTATCGCTCGTATCCAACCGCATTTTAAACCCCATACATCTCTCTTCCCTTCCCATAAAACCGAGCATTTTGGGACCACAAAAGCAGTTCGATTTTATCTTCCTCCCCCTCCCCCCTCCAAAAAAACCCCTTCCTTTTTTCCTACCCATCCCCATCAGGAACAAAAAGAAACATGTCCCTTAACCGGACAGAAGACGTCCGACCTAACGAATGTCTCCCCCAACTTGTTCAGTGTATGCGACCGACATTGGCCGCATACAAATGCAGCCTTTCCAACAATGAAGATGAGGGGATGGGGGGGGGCCTGTTCCTTCCTCCTGTCAGCTGAAGAACAGCGCCCTCTTTTCCACCCCAAAAAAATAAGGAAGATACGAATTACCCTGTCCTCCAGAGAGGCACAATTGTAATTTCCCTGGTCCTTTTGTCAAAGCCATTGCTTGCACCGCACAATAAACAGCGCCCTCTATGATATCAGGGGGGGGGGGGGAATCCCCGCTCTTAAAAAAGGTCAGTGATTAACACCCTCTCTTCAGGGGTCATTAAATCAAAAAGGGGGTGAAGATTACAGGGGAGGCCATGGAATTAATGCTTTATGGTGGTAGCATTTTGGAATATTCTCATGAGCTCGTAGAAATATGCATCATATGTACAGTACTGGACATTAATTATGTACTTGTAGCGCCATGAGCCGTTGGCGACAAAAGAGAGAATCGAAATTTTCCCTCTGTATGACCACCTTCACTCGATTTATGATCAAGTGAAGGCAGCAGATGGTACATTTCCATTCGCTCTTTTCCGCCATGCCTCGTGGCGCCACCAGTACGACAACATTAATGTCCATCACTCTACATATCCAATCTTTCTAATCCAATAAAGTTTATACAGGTGTTCCAGGTTCATGGGGCCCTTTAAAATAGTTATTAGATTTTTTCGAGCGAAACTGTCTTATAGAGCGGTTCTGTCTGTCTGTCTGTTTGTGGACAGGTATCAGACAGACAGACAGCCGTGCGATAAGACTTTTTCAATTTTCGTGTTTCGGGTTCACTCTATCCGCCATTTCCCTTTGACCACCCAGTCCCCCTACCGCCCCCTCCACAGATCACCCTTCCCACTCCCTCCTCCTACCCCATGATACATGATACCTGTCAACAGACGGACGGACGGACAAAGCCGTGCTATAAGACTTTTTCGATGGACGAGAGAATGTATTTAAAAGGGAGTTTTCTAGGATAGATTTTTTAAAGGGGAAAGGGACGGTGGGGGGGACAATAGAAGTAAACATGAAAAGTCTACTCAAATCACGCTGACGTGATTTGCCAATCTTGTTATAAGAAATTTCGCTCAAGCTTGTTGTGCCCTAATCAGTTGTCCTATTCTACAGCCACTGCTATATTCGACAACCTGGTAGTACCAGTACTGAGGCACCTGGATAACAAGCAACATAAAAATAACTACTTCGGACGATATTAGTGATTACTAAAAACGACCCATAAACTTACAACAACCAATATACGAAAAAATTGTTAGAAGTTACGAACCAGATTTCCTGCAAGGTTGGCACTATCAATGATCGCTAGTAAGCTTTCTGAACTTATTTCCAACGCTACTCTTGGGGAGGACGATATGGCCGTGTGGGTACCCTGACAACTGGCTGCCGTGCCATTGGGCTGCGGGTCATTTGGATTCTGCCATTTAGTTGCGGGCCCACGGCAGCCAATTGTCCGGCAGCCAAAAATCGTATATTCGCCGTGTGCGACGTTTCTAAGGTTTTTGAACGTACACCTTTATAGAGGCTACAATGTGGATTATGGCATCAACTCTGGCAATGTTGTCAGAACAAGAAGCTGCGCGAATGTGGGTGCGCACTCGTTTTCGATTGTTAACATTAAATAGGGCTGTGCGATATTTCGATACATCGACTCTGTCGATACGACATTTTCCTAATATCGAAGTTGCGATATCCGACGCTTGGCATGTGCGATGTATCGAATGTCGCGATGTCGGTTTTCGATATTTTTCGATATCGGTTTTCGATGTCGGTTTTTCGATATTCGATATATCGACTTCGATATTTTTCGATTTTCGATATGTCGACTTCGATTCGATATTTTTCGATGTCGGATTTCGATTTCGGTTTTTCGAGTTTCGATATATCGACTTCGATATTTTTCGATGTCGGTTTTTCGATTGTCGGTTCGATGTAGGTTTTCCGATATTCGATATATCGACTTCGATATTTTTCGATGTCGGTTTTTCGATTGTCGGTTCGATGTCGGTTTTCCGATTTTCGATATATCGACTTCGATTCGACATTTTTTGAGTATCGAAAGTCGATATTCAAATTCGGATATCGCACAGCCCTAACATTCAATTATTCTACCACATGACCTCACACCCCTTAACTCCCAACTGTTTTATCCGTCCTCATCTCCCTGCCGGACATGGCGTGCTAAAGGTCTATAAATCCTATCCTCCTCCCCATAGTCCTAACCTCCTTTCTTATTCAGCTATATCTTCCGGCCGGAACACAATTTTTAAGTCCGACGTCCTCGTTTTTCTAACCGGTTTTTTCTTAGTCTTGGTCTTCCTTGGGGAAAAGGAGGAGGAAGCAGCTTCCTGCAACCGGATAGCTGTCATGGTCCCAAGTAGTACAGCACATAGCATTGGCTCTTTTTCTTGAGGCTTTCTGTTCCTTCTTGGGTCCTGATCCTCCTTAGAAGGACGGAAAAAAACCTCCAAAGCTTTTATCCAGGTCCTTGTTTCCTTGTTCTTTCTCAAATAGGATTAGTCTGTTTCGACTCCAAAAGGCTTCTCCCCGATGCGGTACGGTCAGGCGGATCGCCGCAGAAACCAAGTACAATTCGATGGAAGAGTGAACAAGAAGTCAGGTGTTTGGCCAGGGAGGCTGATGGCGAAGAGGTGATCAGAAGTAGAAAAGGTGAAAAATATGGTGAAAAGTTGTGAAAAATAATACAGATACTTCTTGATAGATGCTATCAGGCGATATCAGTTATCATGAAGTGATCCCCATAACTAGGAACACCCTGTATTTTACTCGAATTATTTTTCACCTTTTCACTCCTTCTGATAAGCTCTTCGACATCAGCCTCCTGTACTAATTCCTGTAATAATTCAAGTAAAATACATAGGGTGTTCCGAGTTCTTCATAGCTGCTATTGGGCGATATCAAGAAGTTATCCCCGAACTTGGACCACCCTGTGAATTTTTGGCTTCACTTTCACCACTTTTCACCACTTTTCACCACTTTTCACCACTTTTCACCAACTTTTTCACCTTTTCACTCCTTCTGATCAGCTCTTCGCCATCAGCATTCCTCTGTACCTCCTGGCTTTGATAATGATGGCGAAGAGCTCTGTCGTTAGATAGGAGAGGATCGTAACTCAATGTCCACTTCCCCTTGCGGCGAGATTAAAAGCAGTGGTACCAAAAGCACCCAACAGGTGGAGTTGGGGTGCCGTTCCTTTTTCCCCCTTCCCCAAACGCCACCTCTTGGATGCTTTCGGTAACACTTGCTATCTTTTCTCGCCGCAAGGGAAGTTGATAATGAGTTACGGTCCTCTCACATCTGACGGCAGAGCTTATCTGAAGTAGTGAAAAGGTGAAAAATGTGGTGAAAAATAGTTGGAATAATAATAATAATTAGGTAAAATATACTGGAAAAGGTCAGGAAAACAACATGATAATACAAGGATCAAGGCCAGAGGGAGGCTATGGCGAAGAGCCAATCAGAATGAGTGAAGATGTGACAATTAGACAATACTTGAAAATATCAGGTCAACAATAGGATGAGGCTCGAAAGAATAGCGATGAGTACCTGACAATACAAGGATCTAAGGATCAGTGGGGCTCGGAAAGGATCAAGTGAATCAGATAAAGATCATAAGGTCAGGTTGAGTCACGGAGCCTTGAGTAACTCACGTTGCCTTGAGTAACTCACGTTGCCTTGAGTAACTCACGTTGCCTTGAGTAACTCACGTTGCCTTGAGTAACTCACGTTGCCTTGAGTAACTCACGTTGCCTTGAGTAACTCACGTTGCCTTGAGTAACCCACGTTGCCTTGAGTAACTCACGGAGCCTTGAGTAACCCACGTTGCCTTGAGTAACTCACGGAGCCTTGAGTAACCCACGAAGCCTTGAGTAACGCACGGAGCCTTGAGTAACTCACGGAGCCTTGAGTAACTCACGGAGCCTTGAGTAACTCACGGAGCATTGAGTAACTCACGGAGCCTTGAGTAACTCACGGAGCCTTGAGTGACCCAAGCATAGTATGCTCGGGTCATTCAAAGCTCCGTGGGTTGAGTGTCCGTTCCGACATTTGACCCCAATTTTGACTAATAATATTAATGACTAACAATGACATTGTACCATCATTTGACATCATACACCGCAGTCAGTCCACAAATTATATCAAAGTGCTATCCCCCCAAAATGTGATCAATATTAATCACTCAAAACTATTCGCTCAAATGAAGAGAAGCCATTTTCTGCAACGAAAATTTTACCGTCCTAATTAACCCGTGTTACGATTTCCCCTTAATGAATTCCTTTATGAATCCTGCTCATTAACTCACCGCTCATTTTAATTCCGGACCGTTAGTTCCCAACGGTCACTCCAGACGACCAATCATAATCATGGATCAACCCTAGCTGAAGGAACGACTAAAACCTGTTGCAGTTCCTGTCATACATTGTCAAAGTTTGGGACCTAACTAATTGATTTCTCCGTTTGATCAGGATCAACCAACTGGATCTGGACTTGGCTTAATTAGGCCTAGGAGTATGTGGAAGGGTTTTCGTTAATCAAAAATGGCGTATGTGAGTGGATGTGTTTTGTTTTCAATTGAATACAGTTCTCTGGATACAAAATGGGATCCTGGAATCATTCAATGGTGGATCCTAAAAGGGGAATGGAGATCATTATTCGAGGATTAATTTCAATGATTGGTGTACCGGTGATTAGTTTAGCTTGTTTGATGGTGGTGTTCCAACAGAAGAAATTAATTTGACATAAATATGCTGATCATATAACTTGGTTAGTTGGATTCAACAATCGATTTCAACGCATGGTGAATGATACTGATTGTTTCGATGAATTTTTGAACAGAATTAAGATGATCTGTGTGATCAATTTTTTTTGATCGAAATCCGCGATTTGATCTTGAGGATCACTGGGCTGATCATATTCGTTCTAAGAAGTCTAATACGGCTCCAGCAGACGTGATCTACGACGATAATCGGTGAAGTGTTGGAAATAGGAGAAATTCCGGTTGGAAATAAGATAAGCTCCAGTTGGAAATAAGAGAAACTCCAGTCGGATGTGTAAAATTGAAGTTTCGGTTGGAAATATTGAAGTTTTGGTTGGAAATAATGAAGTTTAGGTTGGAAATCATGAAGTTTAGGTTGGAAATCATGAAGTTTAGGTTGGAAATCATGAAGTTCCGGTTGAAATAAGATAAGCTCCAGTTGGAAATAAGAGAAACTGCAGTTGGAAATAAGAGAAACTCCAGTCGGATGTGTAAAATTGAAGTTTCTGTTGGAAATAATGAAGTTTAGGTTGGAAATCATGAAGTTCTGGTTGGAAATAAGAGAAACACCAGTCGGATTAGTAAAATTGAAGTTTTGGTTGGAAATAATGATGTTTAGGTTGGAAATAATAAAGTTTCGGTTGGAAATATGAGAAGCTCCAGTTGGAAATAAGAGAAACTTCTGTGTGGATTTGTAAAATTGAGGTTTCGGTTGGTAATATTCGATTGGAAATAATGAAGTTCCGGTTGAAAATAAGAGAAGCTCCAGTTGAATGTGAAACATTGAAGCTTCGGTTGGAAATAACGACAATTCGGGTTGGAAATAAGCGAAACATGACGACACTCCCTCCAATTTTTTTTCATATCTCTCAAAGCAGGGTGGCCCTTACATGAGAGTTTCCGACCACAGAATGACCTGGCAACTCTCCATCGTTAATATTGCGGGGAGAGAGAGAGAGAGCACCATCCATGGCGGCGGGATTATGCCTGTCTCATTGCTGCGGATGATAGAGACTCATTGCGAATTCTCCCCTCCCAGGACACTAAATATGGCCGACCGTTGATGTTGGGGACTTCGAAGTGTGTCAGCGTCAACGACCCAAGGAGAAATAGCTGGGGCCAATTCCGACGGATTTTGAGAAATGAGCTTTTCTGGGTGGGGTGGGGTGGGGGGGATCTGGCTTGATTCCCAACCCCCCACACACAGAGGGAGAGGTTGTTATGGATATGGGGATGGCTCCAGTATTGTTGTGGACAAGCTACACGGTTCATTTGGCTAGACTGGCGGAGTCCAATTTTGAGATAGCTAATAAGATGGATAAACTAATGCAGCGAAGGAAATAAATCTAGTAAAATAGAGACGTGCAGTAAATGAATGGATGAATGAATAAACCAATAAATAAATAAATAAATGATTAATCGATTGAATGAATGAAGTACAATATGTGCATAAATAAATAGATAGATAGATAGATCGATTCACTCACTCAGACAGCCAAAATCTTTCATTCATTCATTTATGCACGTAAACTTGAAATTAAATATATAATTAAATAGACTCACTCAGTCAATAATTCATTCGTGCCTTTATTTATTTATTTATTTATTTATTTATTTATTTATTTATTCGTTTATTAATTCATTTATTCATTCATGCTCGTAGTGTATACGTGAATGAGTGCGTGAGTCTACTTTATATTTATTTATTTACTTATGCACGTATGCGTGAAAGAATAAATAACTAATACCATGTAAAATATATCCAGAAATGAAACAAACAAACAAACAAGTACATCCGGCAAATATTCAGAAAATAAGTAATAATAATCGTACTTATTCAACAATATTCAAGTGCAAGAATTTCAAGTACAAGAAACAAGAAAAATGCAAATAACAATTTGATACTAGCAAAGATACTCTGCTGTTGGGAACCCTTCCAAATCCAGCACTTTTACGCAGTTCAATAGCCCATAAAAGGACCACCCATCAGTCGATACTATCGTCTCCTTCCAGTCTCTAATTAGCACCCGCTCCCTTCTATAGAAAAAAATTAGAAATAACCATAATCCGACAACGAAAACCCGGGGGGGGGGGGGGGGNNNNGGGGAGGCAAATAGCTGCTAAAAATGGTCGGAAGAGATTATTCCTCCTCCGAAAATAATTGTTTGGAAAAGTCTAGCTAGACGCCAGGCGCATTAATTAAGGAGCCATTCGAGACAATTGCGCCTTATCATTCCTCCAGGAAGACCAATTAAATCCCGGAGCGCCCTAGAACTAGACCCTAGAAAGACCCCCTCCCCACCCCCCACCCTAACCCACCCCGGGATGAAAATTCCTCCAAGCTATTCTAATAACATAACTTTATGTCGGAAACTTTTTGTGGATTAAATGTCTCCAGTTAACTGCACTAACTTGTTTCTAACTGTAAAACGGTTAATTGGCTGTCTCGAAAGGAATGTGTTTTTTTATTAGTATTTTCGAAGATGGCGAAGAGGGGGCGGGGGGGGGGGGGCGAAGATTGTAATCTCAATTTGCACCCTGTAAGAAATGGTCGTTTGAGTGGCGCCGGGTCGAGAGGATATCATTTGTTTAAAATGGCGTTTTGATAGTATGCAAACGATTTGAATTGTAAGGCATACTAATGGAGACGTTGGGGTCAATTTTGACCCCACGTCACTAATGATGGGCGTATACAATGAATCAAATCCAACACACAACTTTATTTAAGAAATAAAATTAATTATTCAATTTAAAATTAATCAGCATGAAATATTCCACAGCAAATCAAAAGGTAGAAATATATAATTATATTATGAGACAAAATAATAAACAATAAATATTGATACTACAAAATATGCAAACAATATTAAATACAAAAAATAAAGAAATTCACATAAATGTAAGCATAAATACAAATATATACTTTAGGAATTAAATAATACAATATAATTAATAAATACACTGTACAAATTAAATCAATTTCGATTTTGTGATCAATTTGATAAATATATACCCTCCAAATTAAACAATAATTGATAAATATATTAAAACAAATATTTGATAAATTTATTAAACAAATATTTGATAAATTTATTAAACAAATATTTGATAAATTTATTAAACAAATATTTGATAAATTTATTAAACAAATATTTGATAAATTAAATAAATATTTGAATAAAATATCATAACCATAATGGATCAAAATAACGGCATGATACGTACCGGTACACGTGTATATGCCCCCTGAACACAATATACCTCCAGCGTTGCCAGATTTCCTGCTAACACAGTGTTGCCAATTCCATCTTCACCAGAACCATTAGACACCCAGTAGTAATTGGCACCCAGCAAATGAATAAAATTTCGCAAGTCCATTAGGGGAAACTGTGTCGCTCTCTGGCGGAAAAAACAGGAGAAGTAAGGTTGGGGGGGTGGTGAAAATGCAAAAAATATGCAGATTGGGGGGGTTGCCTTTCCTTCCAAGACGTGTTAAACCTCGCGTTTCCTTACGCATTTTGCAGGCCAGGTAATGAAGGCCATAAATCATGGCCGACTTTGCAATTCTCTACCATGCAGGGTCGCTTACCTCTCTTATCTCCTTCGAACGGAAGGGGCCTGGAAAAAAAGAAAAGTTTCCATAAGAATCACCCTTTGTTTCGTTCCTCCGTGGTTGACTCCAGTGTCAACAATGTGAGAAAGAAAATTATGGCTAAGCCTTTCGTAACACTATAGACCTTGCAATTTTACATACCGGTATAGTTTCCTAAGAGTGTATTTGCTGAAGGATAGGGGTGTATCCGCTGAAGGATAGGGATGTATCCGCTGGGAAGGACGATTAGGTAACGCAGCGTGCCTCCCTTTTCATCACTCGATCTCCCATTATGAAAGTCTTGACAAAAGAATATTCCTAAATTTTTCGGTCGGATTAATATTTTTGTTAGTGTGCAAAAATTAGGTTTCTTTGTTTCAATGAGACCGGGCCTAATTAAAACAGGAGCATACAACGGTGGTAACAACAGCTCTCATTGTCCTGAGAGTGTTAAAAAACAAAAGTGAATGTTTCATTTGCATGTTATATTCGCATTGTATAGTCTCAACATAAATTTTTTTCTGGAAAAGCATGGATCAGATTTAGAACCCGTTTTTGTACCTGCTGAGCACACTAATCTCTAACTTTGTAACCACCATTTCGACCATGAATTCCTCCAACTCTAGAAACCTTTACCCCTCAAAATGAGTAATTAACTCATCTCAGCAGGGTTTACATGGGACAACCTCTGAATTGAGTAAACTAGAGGATATGATTGGTGGAGAAGGAAGCTAGAAATCGGAAGGTTTATCTCCAGGGGTAAACTTATTTACGGATGGTTTGACTCACTCATCCTCTGCAGAAATGGCGAAGAAAAACATCCAGTTGTTGACACGACCGTTTTGCATATTTAAATTAATGGCAGTTGTAGCTCAACCGTGGGAGCAAACAGGGGTTGGTTCTAATCTCGATCATGATCATGTTCATCTTAATTTGAGGGGTAAATAAGTTGTTCATATAGTGGATAACTTGGAGTACTATACGGCTGAACTTTACTACGCCACGTTATAGAATAAGTTAGTGATCATGTGTATAGGCCCTATCTGACCTACGCATATGGGCATGCGGTACCAACATAACCCATGACCCTTCCTTGCGGATTCATGCCTATCCTTCAGCGGATACACACCTATCCTTCAGCGGATACACGCCTATCCTTCAGCGGATACACCCCTTTCCTCCAGTGAGACCCATTGTACAGGGGGTGCCATGATGGTATCAAGGAGGTACAACTTGGACAAACACAAAATAACTCTATTTTGAGAACTACAAAGAATCCCTCGGTACTAGATCGTGATTGAATATGATAGACTGTGTGAGTAGCACCAGTTTACAGTAGCTATGTGGCTTTACTGTAATCAACCACATTTCGTCACAAATACGGGTCTTTGCAGTACATCAATTACATCAAAAGCCTTGTCAAAAGCACTCTGACATTTACTGTGCTGTAATATATTACATTTCCATTCCGAACGTAATGTTGCAACTCAGTACTATAAGTAGACCTCATATTTGCTGAACTCAACATGCGTCATTACTTCAAAGACACTGTACAATCTACATACATTTCTACCTGAGTAAACTCATTTAGCACTATTAACTCACTACAACTACATTGTTGCGAGTGTCCCATAAATAGTGCAAAATTTTGTTCGATGTTAAGCATTTTTACACACCTTGTGCAGAAAAGGCACTGGTGTTTGCGTTGCCAAGGCTGGCGGCCATTTTGAAGTGTGGACAATGCCAACGAAGTATAAAAAGGGTACAGGCAAAAATAGGGTCCGCCATCTTTGATTCGCGCGTGTTCTTGCCGTGTAGTTGCCATGGCCGCCAAAACCATCAAAGATGGAGTACCCTATTATTGCCTGTACCCTATTTATACCTCTCGTTGGCGTTCCCCACACTTCAAAATGGCCTCCAGCCCTGGCAACGGCCCCAAACAGAGAGACGTGAGCATCAAAGGCGCCGACAGAAGTTTGCGCCTCTTATGTAGTATATGCTCGCTGTCAAAATGCTTTGTTTGTCATCAATGGTGCCAACCAACTCCTTGTGAGTGCCCCACAAATTCTCATCAGTGGTGCCAACAGATTCCTTGTGAACTTCCTACAAATTGGCCGAAAATGCTCTCTGTTTGTATCAATAATGCCAACAGCTTGTGAGTTTTCCACTAATTGGCCGAAAATGCTGTTTGTCATCAGTGATGCCAACAAACCCCTGGTGAGTGTCCCACAAATTCTCATCAGTGGTGCCAACAGACCCCTAGCCTGTCCACAAAATTTCTGAATCTCCTAATCCTTCCAGGATTAACCCCCATGTACCTGGCTAATTCCTCCTGGCTACGCACCCTCATTGTTATCTGGGCCCCTTACAACCCGGCCCATTGAACTCAGTTTAATTAAAAGGCTACCCCCACCGCTCTAAAAAATAGTAGAACAAGTGCTCTACATATCCCCCTGAAACTAATAGACTAATCCCCCCTCCCTCCCTCCCTTTGTCCAGATAATGAGATTCCATGGTTCCTTCTAGAGTTAATTCTAGAGCTAAGCAAACGAGGAGCGGAGCTAGACGAAGCGTTAATTATGGGATAGCCCAGGGAGACAGGACCAAATCAAATTTGCTTGGTTACCATGGAACAAAATGAGGCGAAAAAAGATACACCGGTGTAAGTTTACTCCCACCTGGTGAGCCCTACTCATTGGGCCATTTGTCTTCGCCTGACCCCCCCTATACCTGACTCGGAAAAGCTGAGAAAACGTGTTAAGTCCATGGATCAATTTGTAACCGGTGTGAGGTGTTAATAAAACGAGGGTTTAAATTATTCGGACGTGTCAGTTTCTAAACTGGACGAAAATGAAAGGAGTTGACAGGGACATGCTGCGAAAATGTCTGCATGGGACGGACATGTTGATGTGCATATTTAAACTGTGTTTCGAAAATTTGGGGGCCGAACTTCTCTAATGACAGGTCTATTATAAGCAATTAGGGAATGGACCTGGTTGTAACCTACTCTAAGCTGAGTGCAGCCATGTTGGATTGAAATTGTGTTGACAACAATGTTCGCAATATTATGAAGCTGCTACTGTAGGATCTTGCAGTTTTAATAATAATTAACGATTAAAATGAACCGTTTAAAAATTAGACCCGATAAAACTAGAGAGCCTTTAGGAATAAAGTCGCCAACTGGTGACGTCACGATCGTCTCTGATTGGCTGGAGTAATTATGGACTGTTTACGTGTATGGAGGCCGCCATCTTTCGGTGCTATGGAAAAAGTGACCGGCTTTGACGTCACGATCGCCTCTGATTGGCTGGAGTATGCCTCCAAAGGACACGTAAACAGTCCATGAATACCTCAGCCAATCATATACTTGTGACGTCAGCAGTTGGCGACTCACTTAGAGCCTCTCTATACATAATACCGGAAGAATAAGGAACAAATCATATTTAAATGTTATGAGAAATGCCGAACTATGAAAAATAGAATTATTCAGCCGGTTAAAATGTAGGAACGACCGAACCGTTTAGAAAATAAAGGGACTGCCAAAGCGTTTTAAAACAAACGACAAGAGCGTTCTAAAACTATCAAAATACTTAATCATAACAATGGAACTACTGAACTCTTCAACATACAGGAACGACAAACTGTTTAAAAACCAAGGAGCGACGAACCGTTTAAAAACTAAGGAACGACGAACCGTTTAAAGAGTGATAAAAATGGTCTAACGGACGAAGAATAACAAAACTGAGCGAAACTTTGAATGTGTTCAGAAATATCTCACTGTCTGAACCGTTGTCGAGCGTCGAACCAACCCACCAACACCCTTCAGACGACAAAGTCAGTGTGGAACAGTGGCGAACTCCCGAAAGAAAAACCCCGCGTCCAAAACAAGATGCATGATCAGGGTTCTTTCCACGACCGGAAACAAATGTGCAGTTGGAAAGACCCAGCGAATAAAACGGGACCTAGGAAAGAACAACTTCCATCCCACCCTACCCAAGAAACTCAATCGAAAACTGTTCAAGAAGTCAAACAGCTTGTTGTGCACGTCACTGACAAATGTTTTCGGAACAACTTTAAGTTTGGTTCTATTTCGCCATTATCAAACGTGTTCCAGATATATGTGTTTGGTTGGAACACGCCAAAAACTAGGACTATCTCTGGAGCATTTTAATACCGGTTATGCCGGAGTAAAATACGGCGGACACTAGGGTAATTAGTGTTAAACTGGGGAAACCTTCGTGGTCGTGTCGGCCTAATGGGGGTTAATCCGTTGACGAATGGTGCCAGCAAGTAAATAACGACACCTTTTCATGCTCCTAAAAGGTCATAATCTCCATATTTAATTAATGTGTGATTTAGTGATGGGGGTAAAGTCCTTAATTTCATTAGTTGCTGCAGATAACGCTAAAAGTCGCTGCTACTCACACCAGAAGTAGCTGCTACTGATACCTTCTGCAGTAAGTCCTTATAGCTTCTGCAGTAAGTCCTGATACCTTCTGCAGTAAGTCCTGATACCTTCTGCAGTAAGTCCTGATACCTTCTGCAGTAAGTCCTGATACCTTCTGCAGTAAGTCCTGATACCTTCTGCAGTAAGTCCTGATACCTTCTGCAGTAAGTCCTGATACCTTCTGCAGTAAGTCCTGATAACGGCTGTAGCTGATTAGCTGATTTTGACAACTTCATGCCTAGCTGCTCCTGATACCTTTTGTAGTAAGTCCTGATTACCGCTTTAGCAGTAGCTACTTTTGATAACTAAATAAGTAGCTGATTTAGACAAGTTCATAAGTAGCTGCAACTAAAAACTGCAAGTAGCTGTTACTAATAGCTTCAAAAGTAGCTGCTTCTAAAACTGCCATTAGCTGCTACTAATAGCTTCAAAGGTAGCTGCTACTTACAACTTTAGAGGTAGCTGCAAATTTTGCACGTAGAAACTGCCGCTAACTCGTAAATTTCTTGCTAATTTACTTTCGTAGTTAGCAGTTCAATCTAATTATAGCAGTAGGTGTTAATTGATAACATGTACTACTAATAGTAATTGCTAAAAGGTCCGCACTTTCTGTTTCTGATTACCATATTATGCTGCTCTTAGTAGCTACTCCTACGTTTGTGCTAATTTAAATTAGCGACTATAATTATCAGAATTTTCTCCATTAACATAATACTATACAGTAATATGTATAGCAACCGCTATGGACAAATATCACATACCGGTACTGCTAAATAGCTCTGAAATGCTGATACTAACCTGCTTCTAAATTTAGTAGCGATTTAATAGCAGATATTAATTCCTATGTTACTCGTGGATTTAGTTGCAGCTACATTTTTCAATAGTTAGTAGTTAGTGCTAACCTTAGCAGTACACTAATTTACTAGTTAATACTAAATTTAGCAGCACACTAATTTACTATTTAATACTAACTTTAGCAGCACACTAATTTACTAGTTAATACTAACTTTAGCAGCACACTATGATAGTAGCCAATACTAATTTAGCAGCACACTAAGATAGTAGCTAATACTAATTTAGCAGCACACTAAGATAGTAGCCAATACTAATTTAGAAGCACACTAAGATAGTACGGTAGCTAATGTTAACTTTTGGGGCACTGCCAGCACACTAAGTTAGTAGTTAGTTCTAACTTGAGCAGTAGCTGCTAATATCTTTCGTCAAGCAATGCTAATAATTCCCCGGCGGTATTCCACAAAAAAGAGGTCACTTAACGGCATCCATCTTTAGGAAGCGCTTTGTAACGATCTGCGAAATCCTTGCGGAACGAGCTATTTCTGCCTGGAGGCTTTGGTCGTGGGAGAGGGAGGGAAGAGGGGGGAAGGGGGAAGGAGGGGAGGATTCGGGATTTTCGCAACAAACTTCTGAGGATCGTTCATCATTTCGGTTGGAGCCAAAATGAAAACCACGACTGGGCCTGTCCTCCATTTGCTTCCTAGCCTGATGTTTGTGCAGCATTCATTTGCCATTCCCTTAGAGAGCGATTGTCAATAGTATCTACGCCTGCGGTTTCTGGCCTAGACATCATCATTCGTCCATTTTTTTTGTACGTCATGTTTCGATCTTGAATTGTAGCCAATATGTTACGAATTGTTGATTCAAGAAAAAATTGCGGCCACATTTACAAGTCGTATGTTCTGTCTGATGGTTGTTGGGGACTAAGAGGCGGACATATCCTGGCAGATAGACCACCCTTCACTCAAGAGAGCAGTGGGGGATGGCTCATAACAGTCAGGATAAACAGTGATTAGTGTTAGCACTTAGCAGTGATTCAGTAGTTGGGTTACTAGTGATTTTGACCGTCATTATAACACACTCTTTTACTACTTACTACTACTTTTTATTTCAACTTCCGGTAGTTAATAGAGTACCATCCGATAGTACTACATGTACTGTACTAGAGCAGTTGATAGGTAATAGTAGTATTACTAGAAGTAAGTAGATGAGTAGTACCTATTACTAGAAGTAGATGAGTAGTACCTATTACTAGAAGTAGATGAGTAGTACCTATTACTAGAAGTAGATGAGTAGTACCTATTACTAGAAGTAAGTAGCTGAGTAGTAGCCTACTGGCAAGTAGTTAAAAGGAGTAGGCCTACTACTAACAAGGTAAAGTTATTAGAAATGGTAACTCCTAGAATTAGGAGCATGTTGTGTAATTCTAGTTACTATTATTCTTACTAGTTATTACTAGGCAATACTATTAGTGTATTATTAACTATTTGTGTACCAGCACTACTTCGGTACTACTAGCTACTATTAGTGCACTACTAGCTACTATTAGTGCACTACTAGCTTCTAGTGTATTAACAGCTACTACTATGGTGTACTACTATCTACTACGTATTAGTGCACTACTACTAGCTACTAGTGTATTAACAGCTGCTGCTACTGCTGGTGTACTACTAGTTACGACTAGCTACGATTAGTGCACTACTAGTTACGACTAGCTACGATTAGTGCACTACTAGTGACTACTAGCTACGATTAGTGCACTACTAGTGACTACTAGCTACGATTAGTGCACTACTAGTGACTACTAGCTACGATTAGTGCACTACTATACGATTAGCTACGATTAGTGCACTACTATACGATTAGCTACGATTAGTGCACTACTATACGACTAGCTACGATTAGTGCACTACTAGCTACGATTAGTGCACTACTAGCTACGATTAGTGCACTACTAGCTACTAGTGTATTAACAGCTGCTGCTACTACTACTGCTACTGGTGTACTACTAGTGCTAGTAGTTGACTAGTAGTGGCTATAGTGCACTAATATGAAATTGTAGCTTTACAAAATACTAGTAGCCTATATTACTGGCTACTATTAGTGGTTACTAGTAATGGCACGCTGCTAGTCTCACTGCTGCTATGTTATTAATTACGCCTACTATTTCAACTGCTGCTATTTCTGCCAGTCCAAAACGAGCATGATTGGACCCACTCCCATCGGAGGCAGCTCTTCTGAAGAGCCGAGCCAATTACAACACCTCCAATAAAACTAACTCTATAGGGCAGTGTCTTTACCCCCCCCNGGCCACTATAATTGATTGATTGCCACCGGTGGAAAAGAGGCCAGCGGGTGTGAATTCACGCCATTTAAGGGTTGGCTACCACACTGTTGCAATGCTCTATCTATAGCCAGGAGGGATTATTAAGGACAGAAAAAGAGAGAGCGGGAAGAGTTGTTTTTCCAGCCGGAAAGAGGTCGCCACCCACCCACTCTAATGGCCTTTTCTTCGCCTTGATGGCACCGGCTAACTACCCTTTTGCCTTTGATCGATCGGACATGAGCTGCGTGTGATTTAAAACCAACGGTGGGTGGGGGGCAAACTATCCCCAGGGACTATTATTTCCTAGAGCACATACCGAGAACTCAAAACGATGGATTGCATGAGCCTGGTGCGTATATCAAGCTCAAATTAAACCCATGCGTCTCTACAGAGTTAGGTAACGCTCAGTTTCAATCACTTGTTAGGCTAATTAAGGTGTTACATTTTGGCCCTCTAGTTAATTTTTTAAAAGAAGCTTGAATGAACTTGATTAGGCGGGGGATTCATTTGGTTAATGAGTCTAGCAGAAGGTGTGGAAAATTGATGATAGGGGTGACGTCACAGTTTGATTGTTAGTGCTGCCCTTTAGTAACACAAAATTGTTAATTACTCTAATTTGAAATTGTATTGCAAATGGGATGTATCAACCCATAAATAAAATTTATTTGGAATTATAACCATATAAATATATGGGTATTATTGTCCGTATGATCGGCCAACTAAATAATTATTATTCATCACATTATTGCATGAAGTACAAAAATGTTGCTAATTATCCTTCTGCAATTTTTGCATGTTCTACTGACCGTATGTAAATTTACTATTCGCGCATTATATTTCCGCAAGATTATTTTTGTACCTTACATCATGCTATTCCGCAGGGTTACTATTTGCACATCCCATTTCTGCAAACTTTATGACTTACATCCTCTATTTCTGCAAAAGTATTATTAGCGCATTCTCACGGCGAAATTATACTTAAGTTACTTAAGCTTATAAAATATAATAAAAAACCACTATTCAAGCAGATTATTAAAATTGTTTGGTTAAACTATTTCTTATGTTATTATTATGTTATTTATATTATATTATTTATATTCTGTTATTTATATCAAAATAAATTATTTGCATTTATTCGTACAAAAATTTATTTGCATTTATTCGTACAAAAATTTATTTGCATTTATTCGCACAAAAATTTATTTGTATTTATTCGTACAAAAAAATTATTTTAATTTATTCGTACAAAATTTATTTTTATTTGTATTTATTCGTACAAAATGTATTTTTATTTGTATTTATTCGTAAAAAATCTATTTTTATTTGTATTTATTCGTAAAAAATCTATTTTTATTTGTATTTATTCGTACAAAATTTATTTGTATTTGTATTTATTCGTACAAAATTTATTTGTATTTGTATTTATTCGTACAAAATTTATTTGTATTTGTATTTATTCGTACAAAATTTATTTGTATTTGTATTTATTCGTACAAAATTTATTACCCTGAATTTTGGCAGTAACTAGCCTCATTTTTTGTTGTAAATGTTTAAAAAAATTGTATAGTTCACATGACAAGAACGGAAACCAGTAATGAACATCTATTCTCTCGCTTGAATTAATTAGTGAAAATTCTATTACTATGAAGCCAACTGGAGCGAACGCACCCAATTTAGACGTTACCTAAAAGTAACTGCGTAACAGCTCGATAAAAGCCAGACTACAGCACCCACAATTACGGCAACAAATGGAAAAGCAGTTCAATTCAGACAACCTGTTAACATAGTTTCTCAACAAAACAAGCCCAACGAAAAATTTTCAACAACTCAATGTTCGACCACGTTGCATAACTGTCCAAATATTCCCACCAAAACCCTCAGAATTGTGCAAAAATTCCGCACATTTTTACTCCAAACTGATGCGGTTAGAATTTTTCCATCCAACTCTTTGGCTTCCCCTATACATGCCCATAAAGCACAGAAAACTATTCGGTACTATAAACACCAGCCTATAAAAAGCTGCCAACCCAGGTAATTATTGCGAAACGCAAGGACCAGCAGAGCTATGCTATGATATATTTCACTATTAATTTCACGAATATGACTCCAAGAACACTATCACTGGACCCCCAGACTATAACAGTGGAAATGTGCATATTACATTCATAATATTAAATACTATAGACTTACATAAGTTATTTTGATTTTAATGACATAATTGCAAATGATAGGCCTACTTATTAGTATAAACAATTATTTTGAATATTAAAGTGGCATGACACTGTCAGGACATGCTTAGTGTCTCAAGTAACGTCTATGAACCGCCTATGTAACGGATATGTAACGTCTAAACATTGTAATGTCTAGGAAATGCAAAGTGATCGTAAGTAAACGTCCCCCAACGTCTACGTAACGTCTCTGCACCGTTTGTGTAACATCTAGATAACGTCTACGTATTGTAGCTACATAGACGTTACACAGACGGTGCATATGTATGATACACAGACGTTGGGGATAATTATGATTTTTAAAAATTTCCGGTCACTTTACATTTCTTAGACAAAGTGATCGTAAATAAAGAAAAATCATTACAATACTCAGATGTTACATAGACGTTACCTAGACGGTGCATGGATGTTACATAGATATTGGGGACATGCTTTTTCTTTACTTACGATCATTGTGCATTTCCTAGACATTACAATGTTTAGACGTTACATATCCGTTACATAGGCGGTTCATAGACGTTACTTGAGAAAGAAAAATCATGCCCCCAACGTCTGCGTAACGTCTGTGTAAAGTCTGTGTAACGTCTGTGTAACGTCTAAGCATTGTAATGTCTAAAACATGCAAATTGATCATAAATAATGAAAAATCATGTCCCAGGCCTGCTACGAGTATCAGGCCATCCTTAAGGAAGCTAGAAATTCGGGTAGCAGGACCCTTCCCTTTGTCTCCCGGTTTCCTCCAGGAGCAAAGACTAAGGGAAGGGAAGGAAGACGCTCTCGCTCTCCTGCAACTTGGAAAACCGAAAGCTGCTTTATCCTGGGGGATCGAGGCCGCGATAAGGTCTGTCCTGGCTAACGAAGTAAATGGAAGATAAGGAAATTGCATTAGCTGGCGCCAATCCTATTCCAAGGTCTCTCTTCCTCGGTGCAAAGTGTTTGGCATTACGCGGCCTCCGGGTCTAAAGGATTCATTCATTCCCACCCTCCAAACCCATACCCACAACCCATACTCTTCAGGGTCCTGTTGTTGCCAGACTTTGGGTCAGGAACTTAAGTGAAAAGGAAGACTGTGTGGGAAAAGGCTTTCAAGATAAGTTTTTCGAAGGTTTTGGGTAACTCCATGCGCGCGCATGCGTTTTACTCCACCCATTTCATGAGGGAGGAGCCTGAAGTTGTGCGCGCGCAGATTTTGCTTATTTCTTTTATTTCTTTTACTGAATTATTATCTGAATTATTTACTGAATTACGCACTAATATATTTATTGAGTTATGTCCTAATATATTTACTGACACGTTTGTTCATTTATTCGTTTGTTTATTTATTTGTTTATTTATTTATTTATTTACTTACTTACTTACTGGAATAGAATAGAAGTGTGAAAGGCTTTGAGTAACTCGATGCTCGCGCATGCGTTTGACTCCACCCATTTCATGAAGGAGGAGTCTGAAGTTGTGCGCGCGCAGGCTTTCCTCATTTATGTTATTGTTTTTGATTATTAGCTGAATGTTAAACTTAATTATTATCAGAATTTTGACTCAATAACTAGCTGAATTTTTACTCAATTATTAGCTGAATTTTTACTCAATTATTAGCTGAATTTTTACTCAATTATTAGCTGAATTTTTACTCAATTATTAGCTGAATTTTTACACGATTATTGGCTGAATTTTTACTCAATTATTGGCTGAATTTTTACTCAATTATTAGCTCAATTTTACTTAATTAGTAGTTGAATTTTTTACTTACTTATGTACGGTACGTAGCCTAAATACTTACCGACATATATTTGTTTGTTTATTCGTTCGTTTGTTTATCGTAACAGAACCAGACGAGACTTGGATGTACAGTACACCGTTCAAACTGACCAATAAAACACCTCCAGTGCCCATCAGCCACGCCCACATGAGCCATATGCCCCTCCCATCCCCGAAGCTACGTTTCCTTCCTGGCCCATCATCAGTGGGCGGTCATGATACTTTATGATGATGATATACGAGACTGAAGTGGTTTAGGAGCGTGGTAAGTCAGAGTTTCATTCGTGCCCTGGAGAGACGCGGAGATGAAAAATGGCGACAAAGGGAGGAGGGGGAAAATCATCCGGGTTGGCAACGTCACTCAAACTCTTGGGAGCAGTAAGTGACGTCTGTTGGGTTTGCCTGACATCCACTTGGGGGACGCAGTAGTTTCTAGGATTTTTGTTACCCTTTACCTTTTGTAACACGACACCTAGTGTCCTATGTTAAGTATCATTTCAGCAATTTTACAACAATGTCAACTATGGGACATCCCAGGGACGTCCTATACAATTCTTTTTAAAAAATTTGTGGTATAGAGTCTTTCTAAAAATGAAGCGAAAAGGCGGTTGATGACATGGTATTTCGTGTGACGTTTTTAGTCTTTTGCCCTGGTGCGTTGGACGTATTCCAAACGTCGTCGTCTCCCTCCCTGACGCCTGACACCGACTTTTATAGCCAACTGTCGCCGATTGTCATTGGCTGGCTCCATGTCGCGTCCTTTTTATGCCTCCAATTTCATTTTGGGAAATTAGATGTGGGAAGGTGTCCCGCCCGCTAGATGGCAGGAGGCTGATGGCTGACATCTGCCGGAAGACGGGCGAAGTCACTGGAGAATCATAATTATTAAGATCAAAATCAGGATAGGATCAATTAATTAATCAATTAATCAATTGGGAGTATGGAAGACTTAGCCTTTATGCCACTTCGGATGTAGTAGACTTTTACGGGCACACATTGGATGTGTAGTAGACCAGTGTCTCACGTCAGATGATCCCTGACGTTATTTTACGTCAATTTCACGTCAATCTATCGTCTCAATGGTACAATAGTCGTTACACTTTTGACGTGAAATTGACGTAAAAAGTCGTCAAATTGACATAAAAGTCGTTAAAATAACGTCAGCGATCATCTGGCGTGGGCCGCTGGTCTTCAGTACATCCGAAGTGTGCCCGTTAAAAGGTCTACTATATCCGAGGTGGCATAAGGGCAAGTTTTTCCATACTACTAATGAAACATGATTGGCAAATCACGTGAGCGTGATTAGAGTAGACTTTTCCATGCTTACTGCTATTGTCCCTGGGAGGGGGGAAAGGGTGATATGGGGCAGGGGCGGTGGGGTGACTGGGGGATCAGGGGAATGGGGGAGAGATGGAGCAGCCAGGGGGAAGGGGCGGATAGAGTGAACCCGGAACCCGAAAATCGGAAAAAGTCTTACAGCACGGCTCTGGCTGTCTGGCGTGAAGGGCGGACAGGTGTAGGGGGTCATGGGGGGAGGGGGCAGCCAGGGGGCTCGGAAAAAGTCTTATAGCACGGCTCTGTCTGTGATACTTGTCCACAGACAGAGCCGTTCTCTAAGACTTTTATCTTCGAAAAAGTCTAAAAGGATCATGATTATCCTAGGATTCTATGAATCTATGGATCAATCTATGGTCTAGGATCATGTGAGAATCTGACCTTGGAATATGCAATACAACTAGGCCTACAGCTTCTAAATACCTCACTTTCCTAGTATTGCTGCCTCTACGTACCCCTATCATGCCAGTGGCTGAGGGAGAAGAGGCTTTGATCCTCCCTCTGCTCCCATTCACATTCTTGCAACATGCTGGACATAATTACGAGCAGCTGCCACCCTCCACGATTCACTATCGGTGGCCCTTCATTGGGCTATGCAAACGAGACAGTAGGGGTCAGGAGGAGGCTAGGGGTGGAGGAGGGGGGAGCGCATATATAACACACCTATACAAACTCCTATATCAGACAGACCCCTGATAAGTGCGACCATAATGGTGGTGGTAGTTCCTCCCCCCCCCCCCCCCCCCCCCCCCCCCCCCCCCCACCCCCCC
>KZ538292.1:0-70790 GCA_000934665.2 Catajapyx aquilonaris
GGCCTACAGGCGACGGATTTTTCAACAGTTTGACTACAGATGGCAGGGATGCGCCTGCTTGGAGCTGAATAATATATACAGTATATCAATAAAAAAATTGTGATTTCTTTTATTTTATTTTTTTCAGAACTGATCACTATTCGGGGGAGAGATGGACAGATAAATCCGGAGCGACAAGTCGTCTTGCTGGCCTCGCATCGATCCGTCAAGACATCAGCTCCAGCCCTGGCCGCCATTTATCAATCTAATGATGGGAAACAACCCAGGATAGCACCCGGAACTCAAACCCTTGCCCCCCCAAAATGGACACATTAGGGTTCACTCACTCAGAACTTCGTGTGTGTAAACTCACACACTTGTGCATAAATGCCTAATGTGACAAAAGTGCAAAATTATGCACGAAAGAGTGCAAAATTATTCACACACTTACTGTTAGTGTTAGCGTGGGTAATGTGACACTAATGTTTAAAATACTGCAGTAAACGAAGTATGTAAAATTATTCACACAATTGGATGGTGTTATGCAATAATGAGTCAACCCACATGAGAACAGTTTTGAGAAAAGGGGCTTTAAATGTCACACATGTGAAATTAATTCAGTGTCCTTTTCAGTCATTTATGGCAGGAGTATGCAGATTTTGCCAGCTTGATTTTACCTTAATGAAGGACGATCCTTTGGGTATGTGTTCCTGGGCTTAACTCCATTTTGACATATTTGTGGGCTGACACATTCTTGCATAACACCGTCCAACTGGTGAATGCTTGCATGAGAAATGTGACAAGTGTGTAAAATGTGTAGGAATACACGTTAAGTTAATGCGCTTTTAAAAATTCTGTAATAAAATTGCAAAAAAGCGGTTTTTGAGGCTCGCTGAAAGTGGAACACACTTGCGGATTTTGAAGGGTGACCATCCTGCGTCAAGTGATTGGTCCACCTTTGACCCCTGATTGTTCCTTCACTAACGGATCTATCCAAGAAACCGTAACTGACCATCATAAAAATGCCCAAGAGGATTTTTCCTGCCAAATCTGGCCACGATGAACCGTTGATTTTGGGACATTCCCCCAACATTTTTCCACCCCACAATCCTCCAGGGCCCTTGTTGCAGGTGAGATGAGTATGTGTGTGTGTGTGTGTGTGTGTGTGTAAGCCCCGCATGCCTAGTCGGAGACGTGATTTATAGACCAAGAATCACCGGACACGAACAAGCTTCTAACGAGTTGGGAGCCTCACTTCCCAGGGCTATCCAATCCAGTCATAAACGCCCCCCCTCACCTGCCCTACCAACCACTTTCAAAAAAAGCAAGCTGTTTCACCTGCACTTGCCCGAGAGGTTATTAACAGCCTGACCCCTGCCCGAATAAAAACTTCCGGTGGTCGCACGTATAAGGATAGCCCCGTGACGGCCCCGGGTGTATATACACAACACCTTCGCCTTAAAAAAAATATAATGGGGGAGAGGGGGGTAGCCTAAAATTGTGTTGCGGTCACCTTTTGTTGGTCACACGATCAGGCCGGTTTTTCGAGGAGGGCTAGCTTTTAATTCCAATTACGCTCCCATAAACTGGCGCTAAACATGTTCCTAATTCGACTCCGGAGAGGATGAGAGTGTGGGTGACAATATCGTCAATTGGTCAAATTTAAATAATTCGGAGGCTGCAAATCCATCTTATGAAAACAACATGGTGGCAACTCCACGTGGTGGTGTGACAACATGGCGGCCTTGTTCGCGCCACAAAAATCCAAACAAAGAAAAACGGGAGTCAATTGGGTTCCCTCCTTCCCTCATCTGATTTTCTGGTCAAACTAGCTTCCAACCATCTCGTCCTTCCTGCTCTGTCATTGGCAGCTCTTAAATCACACCCCGTGACGTCACCATCGCGTGCTTCACTCGCCACCTGGACAACACTCTGACCTGTAACGAGGGCCACGTTACGTGAGGATTTACCACTTCAGAAAACATTCTCAAAGGGCCGTAAAAGACTTCAGCTTCGGACTGGAAAAAAAATGTATGGGGGGGGGGGGGGANCACTCCAATTATGACGCCTTTTTTCATCCTGTTAACTGTGAGAGGGTTTAAAATGGCCGCGATCGCCATTTTTTTTACCACGGATAGAGCGGGGTGTAACAAATAAAAACATGGCCTGGTTTGCCGACAAAGGGCTGCGTAATAAAACGCACGCTCAGCTAACCTTTATATTACCAAACCCTTTTTGCTGTCCAGGAATCCTCGTTTCCTTTCCACCCCCCCTCGATTGGACTGCCCTGTTTATGGCTCGGTTTTCAAACGAACTCTAGGCCTTCAACCCTCCCGCACCGATCCCGCGTTAAGATAGGCCTACAGCCGGTTTTTAATATCCAAAGTCACCCTGAAACACGATTTTTAGCCAAATAACCAACATATAAACTAATCCGTTGCCAAATTTTAGGCACTGCACCAGCACCGAATTGGTAAAGCTCACGGGGGCATGCATAAGGCTGGGATAGGAGTCTCATCTTTTAAAGCTAGTTTGAAACTACACTCGAGGAGTTTCCGGTTCTCTCTCTCTCTCTCTCGCTCTAAAAAAAGTAGTCAAATGACTCACGTGGTCAGTTGAACACCCCCCCCCCCCCTCTTTTCCAACATTTGAAACGTCAAATCAATAATTTTTTATATATATATTCGGTCCTCTCAAGTCTCATTTCCAACGGTGGGCAGGAGTGCAGCGGAAATAGGGCCATCACTGTCGCCCGGATACTTTAACTTCCTCCCCGCCATTTGAATTTCAAATTCTATCCGCGTCTCCCCTCCCCTTTTTCCCCCTCCACCCCCTACCCATCTCTCACTCCCCGCTCGTTTTTTAAGCCTGCCACCCTCCGTTTCCAACTACCACTCTTCTCTCAACCTCTCTCGTTTTTTGGGGGTGGCGGTGGTCCACAGGGCAAGGTGATTTTGGTTGGATTTTATCCGCTTCTGTTTAACCGATTTGGAGAATCTGCTGCTGGCAACATTGGGCCCGTGAGGTGTGCCGCTGTCCGCGGTGAGTCATCAGCTATAGTAGTACCACTTTCCTCCACAAAGTGGCAGGAGTGTGCAAAGAGGGAGGATGTTCCATCTATGAGAGCAATATGGCACTACGTGGACAGTCAGAGGACTAGACAATGTTGCCAAATCTTGGACACGAGTTCACTAAATATAGTTAAATACAATATTATACAATTCTAGCATTCATTAAAATAAGTCAAAAGAAAAAATTTAAATAACAAAATAAATTTAAAAATAAATTTAAACCAATAAATTTAAAAAATAATTTTAAACAACAATAAATTTAAAAAATAAATTTAAACAGCAAGAAATTCAAAAAATAAATTCAAACAGCAATAAATTTAAAAAATAAATTAAAATAACAAGATAAATCCAAAATAAATAAATCTTCAAAATATATACTACTTAAATTTTTTTTTAAAAATAACTCAGCATATCATAGTGCAAAGCAAAAATACAGAATATTTGATAATAATTGATTTTAATGCTCCAACCATGATATAGCATTATAGCTGCTGGGATATGATCAAAAAGTGTAATAACCAATCAAACCACTCTGATTCTGCGCGCGCATCGTAATGTTGCCACACTTACACAATGGTTGGGCAGTAATTTGTGTGTCTAAAACAACACTAATTCAGCCCTCAGATATTGTTTCTTTTTAAAAAACACAAAAAAACAGGGGTGTCGAGACAAAAAAAAAATCAGTTCTCCACCTTTCTCACCTAGCAATAACGCCTAACCGCTCCGTCATTACCCAACCGCAAAAAGCCAGTCTTTTCAAAGAGACCAAAAATTTCCACCATTGTGCTCCGAGTCCTTATTATTTTTCCCTCCGGCCTGGAAAATAGGACCGGATCACGAACACCCCATTCACATATACGCCCCCCAAAAAATAGACAAGCCACGTGGGAGCACAACTCTCTTTTTTAAAAAACGAAAAAAATGAGGAAACATTCCAATGCGATCATAGATCACGATTAGTGCGGGCCTGCACTTCTCTTTTTTTTTCCTCCGGTAAAATAATTAAGCGTGGGCTAATTTCAAGCCGGTGCTAAAGCGAATTTTTCACGGCTCTCATGCACCGGTTACGGACTTTTTAAGCGAGCCCAAGTGGATGTCTTCTTGCATACTAAATAGCCGAACGTGATGGGTTACGCAAGGTGTATACCGGGTGCTTGTGAAGTTACTCAACAAGATGTGAATTTGTCTTCTGTTGGATAGAGTCGACATCTGCCGGCCATGTTCTAGACATATTTATACACCCGTTTTTTAATGCTTTAAAATTTATTTATTTAGTTATTAGGGGGAACCACCGTGTGAATTCAGCTCCAGATAGCACCCTGTAGCTTAGGGCAGACCCAAGATGGCTGGTTGAGACAACTTCCCCTGCAGTCTATTGGCATTACTCGGAGTGGATGGAAACGAGGAGCACAAGGAGCACCGAACCATCATTAATTCACACGCAGGTTCTAATTAGCACTCTCTCTCCCCCCCTCTCTCCATGAAAATCTTCCTTCTGCGTGGAACAGCTATTGCGAGAGAATCCACGCATAAAACATTAAGATGAATGTGGAAAGTCGACGTCATGCATAATTACTCTCCTTCCAGCAAGGCAAGCAGCAGCAGTTCGAGTGCTCTGGCTATTAGCCATGCTGTCAAGATGACAACGCGCCATCTCATTACCACAATACTACTCTATGTAAGCCTACGCAACCGTAACAGCCAGAGTGGAAATTTTCCCGGGGCTAGAGAGATATGAATTCTACTACCGTATTAAATTATTCCTCATGCAATGGAACAAGCATTGTCGCAATTACATTACATCAAAAGAGCCACCGCTGCCAAGTATTGTTGCAACAGTAGCCTACCTTACGGCTTGGAGCAAGTGTTCGTACAGCCTGAGTAAGCTGCTCGAGAGTTACTTTTGAACATTTTTCTCTCTATAATCTCTAATGATTGCAGCAAGATCGAGCGTGCGAGAATTGGCTTCTCGCTCACGCTTCCGATTCTCGCCAGCTTGTGTGTTCCTAACCTATAACAAAAGACTGGGCTGAAAATGTTTGCTGTCAAGGCAGATGGAAATTCCTGGCCGACACGCATCGGGTGAAGGAACGACAACAGAGTTTGACACCTGCTTATAATTTGGGAACCCGTGATTGGTCGACAGCCATGAATTTAACGGTGAGAAGAATACAAGGCGCCCTCTGAGCGAAGATGATACCAAGCACACTTTGGGACAGCTGTCTTCTTGTCCGGAAATCTCCCCAATTTACAGTGATAAATGAAGAATGCGACGGACACTTGGACAGTAAATAATATTCCAGGCCCAATTTTGAAACAAATGGTTTGTTTTTCAGTGTTTGGCCAGAGGTCAAGGTAACTTCGTTGTTGTTGTAAACCGTGCTCAGTTTTTGGTACCTCCCTTACCTCAATGCCACCATTTTGGGTGCCAGAAAACTTTTTCCGGGGGCAGCCTAAACGCCTCATTAATACCCAAGTTGGCCCGGACATTCTTTTACTGGAGTCCTAGATATCCTCTGGCAAAGAAATGTGCAGAGTCGACAAACCAACATCGTAAACACGCTCTTTTTTTTTCGGGTTCTTCTTTCTTACCATCAGCTGACGTAAACTGCTCCTCACTTCCTTGCATACAAGCACAAGCTTTCTGCATTTCGCAAATCGACTATACCATCGGTGCCTAAGACAAATCGCTCCCCCACGTCTTGTGTACAAGGCCCATTTCCGGACTCCGGATATCCCCGGAGTTTTTCGGTGGGGAGGAATTGACCCCCCCCCCCCCCCCCNCCCCCCTCTCCATACACTCCTTTTCCTACAAAGTTCCGGTTCCGTGACGGTCTCAAAGTCCGGGCCAATGTCACCACTTGTGTGGGCTGAAATATTTGCTTACGTTACCCTCGAAACGGATAGGGTGGGGTCTGTTGACTCCGGTGTTGTCGCAAAGATGGAGTACTCACCTAGAAAGAGAGAAAATGCATGTTGTGATTTTTTTCATACAAATTTTTATTAATATTGTCGTAGTCATATCTTAGCCCTAATTTGATTAACTTGGTCGTTGCACCAGGTTACAGTAGGCCAAGGTTTTTCTCCCAAGTTATCTTCCCAACCCAAACGATCTCTCGCAGAGTCTCAAGCAGCATCCAATGTTGACCGAACCGGACGCGCTGGGTCAGAATAACCCCACTTTACGACAATCCCATAAGAAACATCCAACCGCAAAGAATATCCTGGCACAAAACCAAGGCACACACACTCCGATAATAATAATAATAAAATAACAAAAAAAAAATATCCGGAGACCTCTAGTGGGTGGTAGCGGAAGCTGTGTCCGAAGGGACATGGTTTCCGTTTGGTGCCCTGAACCGTCGTGTAAACAACGTCGCGCCTCTCTTTGCAGTACAGAGAGCTGAGGAAATCGTTAACCCTGATCCATTGTGAACCTCGGACCCCAAACCGCGCCGTAATGAGCAAATAAATCCTGGGAGCTACGACGCGAGACCATAATACGACTCCTGCATGGGACCACAGAAAACGCTCTGATTTAGGCACGACCCGGATTTTTTTCTCGGGGTGTATATAAAACCAGACTCGACACACACACACACACCAAAAAATACTATTCAAAACTTACATACACTACATATACTTTAAAGGGGCTGAATCAGAGCCCCCATATCTGTTATCCAAAGTCTGAAGAGGGCGCTATTTATGAGGGGTGTTTTGAATAAGAGGGTGGAAAGTTAGTTCTGGCATCACCAAGTCGTTGTGAAGGGGTTGAAATTAATTTCGGGGTTTTGGGCGCCAAATATTTGTTTGCTTCATGCAGCTGCTGGTGGGGGTGCCAGGGGTTAACTACTTATTAAAACAGGATTTAGGGGATTTCAAATCTCTAAAATCCGCCACAGTATGGGACAAAGAGAGTGCAATTTTTGGATGGTCCTCATTCAAATTTACCTACACAGCTTTACATAGCCTACTAAGCAAATTAAGAATGATCTTTGATTCACATATACGTGTACGTATGTTCACATGTTATTATAAAATTGAAGGTTTGGTATTACAACCGGCCCTATACGTCTGCCAGCCTGTCGTTACACAACATTTTATTGTCGGTCAATGTATTGAAAATTATAAAGTACCCTATTAAATATTATCGCTGCATTTTTTTTCTCGAAAAAAAATATCTCCACCTGCGACACTTTCAGCAATGCTGGGGTACAGTCAGAATACAGCATTCTTAAATTTAAATGCAGACGTTTAATAAAATGTTGAGCAAATTATCTTCATTTGACGGAGTTCATTTTCATGATCCAGAATAGAGAAAACCAAATATTTTTGCCAATTTTTTGCTGCTTCCCTTTCAAATGTCGATCAAAATTCATCGATATTTCAATAAATCAAAATCACGTATTAAAATTCCACCTTACAATAACCACACGTAAATTATTCGAGTAACACCACAGACACACCATTATTGGCTGATCTGAATCACGTGACAACCTAACTATGTAGATAATCTCTCACGTCTTGGTAGCATAATAATCTCACCACCACCCCCCCTTCCATCTTTTCGCGGGGCAAACTTTTCGGCGAAAACACTTTTAAATCCACGTGCTCAATAAAAAGAGAGGGATCCGAAGCGGATTTATCGGACAATTACTCCCCCCGTCTTTCACTTAATAACCGAGATTACCAAACGTGCCAGAAGTGACGGAATCGATTTCGGATTTTTCATCAGTCAGCTCATCCAATTACAAGAGCTGGAGAATCTGGCTGGTCCAAAGACCAAAGAGGAGAGGAAGCCCACCCTTCCAAAAAAAGAAGAAAAGAGAAGTTTCATATCTGCTGAGAATCAGAAGCGGTCGAGTCCTCTCCAAAAAATCGCCACTTAAGAAGTGAAGATTCTTAAGGAAATGGAAGGGGGGGAGACCAACTCACACATACATGCCACGCAGCCTCTCCCCTGCTGAGAAAGGTAATGGAGCTAGGTGTTAGGATGTGTTCATTCTAACCCCCTTTAAGAGCACTAAAGGGCCGCGCAATTAAAGCGCCTGAGATGTTGCCCACGCCCCTCTCAATAATCTGGACATCTTTGCGTGTCATCTGATTGCTTTTTGGTCCTTAACACCCCTCGGAAGGAGGCGGTTTATTCTACAAGAATGTGTTCCTGGTTCAATCTCCACATGAGAGTAACATATCATATCAGTTTCTTTACATGACGCTAGATGGCCCCGCCTGATCAGAGGGCAGCAGCGCATCCTAACGAAAGGTCTTGGAATCACAATTCATACAGACTTAATTTAATCCGCTATAATTCAGTAATCAGCAATAAAATCAAAACTGAACCACAACTTCCATATGAACTTAACCAACACAACACAACGCGACAAAAATTAAAAATTATCGCTAAATATGACCCCAAGTTACTGATGTAACATCAGATTGCTTTACAAGCTTGCAAAAAAAATTAGCTCGATTTAACAAAAAAAATTAATCCATTCCTAAGGCCATACCATGCGATAATAGCTAATCAAAACTCTATTTAAACTTTGCCAATAATTTACCACAATTAGCACGAGCCCATGAATTTGTAATTAGCTTACTACATTAACTTTGCATCCCCCCTCCAAAAAAAAATCAACCTTACCACACCCAAGGGCCTCGTAGACCCTCCACCCCCCAAAAAGTGGGTGGCCCATACCCCAAACTATAATTGAATTCCCCATAATTTCTAGGGGGGAAAAAAATATTTCCAGCCATATTCCGCCGTCGGGGCACCCCCATCATTATTTTTATGCCCACCGCTTCCCCCATGACCCTCCCTCATTTTTGCAATATCACAACGTGTCACTCCCAGATAAACACCCTTCCATCCGAAAAAAAAGCCCATTTAAGAACCGAAAATGTGAGTTTGTAACAGATGGATCTCGGTCGTCATCTGAGCGAAAAATACGTTCCCGTCATCATCCCGTGGGTACACAGTAAATATGTACATGCAAGAAGAGCAGCAGGCTTCTGACTGGAGTAATGAGCCATGGCGTCCCATTCAAAAGCGACCCTACGCTTTTGTTTCCCGCTGGCCGCACATTGGTCATTCCTCATTCCCCCCCACCCCTTGTACCACACTATTGTGTCCATCATATTTTTTGAGGGGGGGGGGGGGGGNGGGGGTTGGAACCTAGCTTTACATCCGTGCTATAGAAAGTGTCACGAGCCCCAGTTGCAAAACACGTGACTGAGTAGCAAATGGCATAATAAAGTAGCCCAAAATATCGGGAAGCTTCAAAAAAAAACTTAGCTGTGTGGTGAACGGTGGACGAGAGTGACGACAATGAATGATGTCCTGCACTATTGTTAAGAGTTAGACAAAATTGCGACGATCCCCTTACAATTTTTACATTAGTGGAGAATAAATGAATATAATATAGAATTGGCTCGGCTCTGTGCCTCTGTTTGCCAGCGGTGAATCATCAGATTTGTGAAAAGGTGAGCATCATCTATGTGAGAAACATTGTACTACGTTCACAGTCTGGGGGGTATAGTACAGGGCAGTGCTGCCAAATTTTGGCAAGTTACCTCTCGAATATGTAATAAAATAATATACTACAAATGTGATATAAAAATAATATAGGTCTGCATAATGATGTTGTATTGCAAAATAAAAATGAAGGAAAATTGAAATAATTTTAATCATTCACCCAGATATGCCTAGACTCTAGAGTCCTCCATATACGACACTTGTACAATTGTCATATTTTTATTTATTGGGTGTTAGTTCCTCATTAGCTAAAACTGAAAGAAAATATTCAATTTTTAAGGAAATTCAGGCATATCACACAGTATCTGGCATGTTCCAAAGTGTAAGCCGATATTAATAATAATATATCAAATATATGCTATGCACTGTGGTATATGACCAAAACAGCTGTCCCCAACCCCAAAAAAATCTGTCATCAGTTTTTCTGGCGCAATATGTTTTTATGCCCCCCCCCCACCTCCCCCCCAACCCATTTCCAAAAAATGCTCACCCAGTAGGAAAATTTCCAGACTCCATAACCCACACTTGTAAGTTTCCCGCAGAGTCAGGAGGTGCGAGAATCTTATATTTCGACCCAGATTTCTATGCGATCCTAGGTCTGCAGCTCCCCGTACTTACACACTTCCCTCTCTTCTCCATAATTGCAGGAGGTCCAGCCTATCGCAGCCCTAGATCGACTAGTGTAATGGAATCGCTCCGGAGTTAATTACCGCAACTTTTACGGGGGCCAATCCGGGCACCAAATGGGTATGCAAAAGGGCCGTTTTCTTATTTTACAGCACAATATTTGCCGCGATAGGGTGACATCACGGTGCTTGCAAACGTGACGTAATTACGTGCAAAGGCTATATGCACACGTCAATGCGGAATTTAAGCTTTGTGAAGAATGACAAGTTTTTTTTTTGTGGGACACTAGGTCTCTTTTAGCTTTTTCTCTGCTTGGCTTGCCTAAGGACAATCGCTGTCAGCAACGCTCAACCTTGTTTGCTCCTTACCTGTCACCCTCTGGAAGAGTCAAGAGCAAGCTGGAGTCTCAATTTCCGAGGGTCCCCTGCTTGTTTATTGTGACGTCTGGATCACTTGCCAGGAGATATTGTCTCCAATTTTACATATTATTATGCCACGGCCTCTGGTAGGGTTCACCGAAGGAACTAGAGAGGACTCTTCAGCCTGCATTCTCCTCCAGATGAATTTGGTGTCACATAAATGAACGACACATTCTGAGACATATGACAAAAATGGAAAAGCGCCATCTATGTGACCCGATTTGGGTACTACGGAGGTCACAAATCAAAAAAACCACTGGCCTAGTACTTACACAGCGTTACGTGCCTGCTAGCGTAATCCACCCGTGTTTATTACAGCAATTTTCACTTGAGGCCTTCAAAACAAGCGCACGTTTTTAATGCCCCTCTCTTTTCCCCGGATTTTCTCACCATTGTAAATCTGCATAGTAGCACTACAGGAAATGAACCGTCCAGAGAGAGAGAGCTTACAAGCCCGCCTAATCCCGCCATATCTCAACTTCTGGGGCCAATAAATAAGTGCCCATTCCCCTTGGGCCAAAACTTCCTTTACACAATCCTATATACATCCATAATAATCCGCCCACGATGTGCTTTCCAAAAAATCGCGCCCACAATTTTTTTCTTCTTCATATTTTTTTTTAAATATTATACGGAGCAAGCCCTAGGGCCGAACTAATTTCCAAACTGCTGTATATGGGAGGAGCCTATGTGGTCAAGATTGATGACGTGTCCTGGAATCCTGTGCTCCATATTTATACTGGTCCCCTTCCGCTCTTTTGTATCGTTGGAGTCTTCCGCCTTCTGCTATATGCACTTTTCGGGAGGGGGTATATGGTATGCCCCCCTCAGCCACGTTATCACCCATCTCGGAAACTGCACATAAAAGCACGGAAGAATTGTTTCAGGGGCCCCCCTTTGGATGGCTGGAAATGAATGGGAAGCCGCAATTCGGGCATATCTTTTCATCTTTTCTTTTTATATGGTCGTGGCCCGGTGCCACTGATTCACATGTGGACCAAATCTGGCCAGACAACCAGGCGTGTATATGGTGCTTCTTCTGCTCTAGTAAGCGGTGGACTAACAATCCCTAGGTTCTTGAACGAGCTGAGAGATTTTTCGGCCCAAAAATAAACCCCATTAGGAAACATGTGGAGGGAACTAATAACGTCTGGCAGCACAAGTCGATTTTGACACCTAAAATAAACGTGCGTCGTCAGGTTCGGCATGTTGCTTTTTCTTATGGAGGTTGAAATATCGCCAAAAACATGATGGTATATAGTATACATGTGCACAGCCAACAATGAACAAGCCACGCTTTATTGGCAAAATATGCGCAACAAAGACAATTTCATGCAGTGCAATGAACTAAATAAGTTAGGAATTATCCAGCACTTCTCATGTTAGAATTTATTTATAGGCCCTTTTCGATCTAGCCTTAAAATACATGGCTAAGTATGGTACAGTGAGGCTGAATAATTAAATTACCCAGGAGTGAAAAAAAATTTACAAAATAAAAAATGCAACAAACTAAAACAGCAACATTACTACTATTTAAACAGCTGAAGAGAAAAATATAATGCCATTCACACTTCAAAATGAATAATGAGCGTGATAAACTTTGTAGTTCACTCTACTGAATGTCGCGTATGAATATGTAATATTTTAAGCCTACGTTTATACGTCTGCAATAATTGCTGACGTAAGAAAACAAAACATTTTTCTAATTAATAATAATTATTAGTTAGAAAAAATGTTTTGTTTTCTTTCAATCATTGTGCGGTTCACTTTTCCACGGGAAAAAAACAAATGTGATGAGAGTTCATCTGGCAGCGTTTGCACCGGTACTCTCTTATCTCAAAAGTACCCAGTGGAAGTAATTTGTTAAGAATACAACGCCCCTTCAATTGGACTCAAATTGCTCCTGGCTGGAACGGCACAAAATTTGTGACGCGCCATATCCTTTTGGCACACAGTTTCAGGTGGAAATCAGGGCACCGTTCTGCCATCTGTTGGCATCTACCCAGCACCAAAATACATTTCCCCCCATCCATTACACCCATATGGAAATGGCAACAACAAATTTACAACACGAACCGAAACAACACCTGATTGTTTCTCATCACAAAAAAAATGTTAACTACACCCACATAAAAAACAACGGCTCATTTCATCCAGGACTGGCCCGTATGACCTCATGACCATAATTATTTTCTTCCAGTACCTTGAAAGCTCCCCAATTTCCAGCCGGGTACGCGATGACTAATAGTGTCTGACCTTTCCTTCATCATTTATTTCGGAAAAGCCCAGGCGGCACAGGCCTGTTTTACAGAAGAAAAAAAACCATCGCCAGCTCCTTGGCATTAGCGATGCGATACTGAATAATCTGATGTGGGCGGGGTCAAAGTTGACTGTTTTTCTCGCCCCAGCTTTTGAAGTCCATGTGCCGAATGTTAATTTGTTTACGACTCCAGAGCGGCCCTGCAAAGGACTCATGCAAATTCTAGGGGCTTTCATGGCACGCTTCCTAGGAGAACTTCAGGTGTGATTTGAATGCTTGGTTCGCTCTTAAGGGTCATGCATGTGTGTAAGGAAACTCTCTTCAAGCTGTTTTGCACGTCAACACCAACCCTGTAATGGCTCCAAAAGCTCTAAGAGTATGTAAAGAGGAAGATTCCAACGTCAAATTAAACCCACCAAAAACCTTTCTGTAAAAAAAAGGCCAAGTTCTCCTGACTGCTTGGCCGTCAAAAGTGGTGAGATCTGAAATACGGCCAAGTTCAACGTCGTTGTCAATTACTGGCATTCTCAAATTCTTCAACCTAAACCACTAACTTTATTTTTCCAGGTCGACCTTAAGTTTAATCATAAAAATATGTAAAGAGGAAGATTCCAACGTCTCCAGTCAAATTAAATCCCCTTTTAAAATTAAATATCGCGCAATTAGACGTGCACATTGCAGGCTGTACTTGTCACATGCATTGGACCAAAGTTATTTGGAAACCCCCCAAGGAGCTGAACCTGGCGGTGGTTGAGGTCTAGGGAGGTGGGAGGACCCCCTAAGGAGAAGCCCCAACTCCGCCATACCAAGCCCCTTTAATCGCGGCATCGCCAAAAGACTCAAAAGGGATCAAGGAAGAGCTATCTCTCCATCGAGCCTGGGTACACTCCGGACCATAAATTAGGCTGCAGCTTATCGCCCACACCCAACACAGCTTCCAATTCATTGATACGCGCATTGTTTGGTCCGCATTCTTAAAAAAAAGACCATGGGGCCAACAATTATAATTTAAACGCTCGTGTTACAACAGTTCATTAACCAGAGAGAATTTATAATGGAGCCAACAATGGGCAAGTTTTCCTAAACTTTCGGTTTTTGGAAGCATCCATTAGCAGGATAGGTATATAAGATATGAAAAAAAAAGGAAAAAGAGAGGGCACTTCATAAACGCCAATGTTCATCACGGGGTTGCCCCGCCATACCTGGAGCAACCTTTTATCTTCCCGGCTAGCGATTAATCTTGTCAGTGCACATCTCCAGAGACACCATGCATCACGGACCTTTAATTCATTAGTCTTCCTTCTGGATCCGATGTGTCCGGGCACGATCGGAGCCCCCGCCAAAATGGCCCCCCGACACTGTTGCCCCGATGGAGAGGTCAGAAGCCATTGAACCAAGTGGACAAATCTGGCAAAAAGACCACGACCTGCCATGCAAAAAAGGTCCTATAATAAATAAGACTATATTTTAAATTCGTGCCCGTTGGCATGAGTTGAGGCCATGGCACCATCCATCTATCCGTCTCTGATGTGGCGGATCCGATCACGCCGGAGTCTGTTCACACATTTATAATGCCCGCCTGCCTCAAACCCTCATCCATTATCTGCTGGCAGTTGGACCCGACGGAAGCTGCTGGTACTCTGTACCGTTCCTCGTACTGTAAACTGCACTCTGGTGTGCCCATCAGTAGGGCTGTGCGAAATCCGATATTACATATCGACTTTCGATACTTAAAAAATAAGTCGATATATCGAAAATCGAAAAACCGACATCGAAAAATATCGAAAACCGACATCGAAAAATCGCGATATTCGATACATCGAACATGCCAAGCGTCGGATATCGCAACTTCGATATTAGGGAAATATCGTATCGACAGTCGATGTATCAAAATATCGCACAGCCCTACCCATCTGATATGGAAAATATCGATACGGCAATATATCGATATATGTAGCTATTCAATGCGCATGCGCATATCCCACGTTGCCAGTTTTCGCCCACTTCCAATTGTTTAAAACAACCATTCTTTTTTACGACCCCGCCCCCTCCAAAATTGTGAAACATGACACTCGCTCCGGACATAAACCCCGCTTTTATAAACTAGTTTCCGGAGCCGAAATTAAGTGCCGGACCCGCCTCAGAAACACAAACCGTGCGTAAAAGAATGGTTGACTGCCGCATAAATCCCCTGCATTACTCATGCAAACTTGCCACTCCAACCCCTAGATAGCGCTGTCTCTAATTTTTTTTTCTTCCCCCTCCTAGTTTAAAAGCTCCGCCCTCCTGGAGGCCGTGGCATCAGCGCTATCTGGCGCTCGTAACCCAGAACTACACTCCCGAGCCTCCCCCCCTCTGAAATGAATTTCTATCGTGGAGGTTTCCTAGAAATGCCTTTGGACACCATTATATCCGTGCTCTCATTCCGAGGCGGGGGTCCATTCTTTTGCGACAAATGCGGCCCTTACTGTCGAAAGTGGAAGCCCTTGCTCTCTTCGACGGAGCCTGAGGACTAGCGGGGGTTGGGGAAAAGACTATGGAGCTGGGGCGTGAGGCTTGGGACAAAGGGAAAAGGGCGGGAAAATGACACCCCCCACCCCCTTCCCACCCACAAGCCTCAGGCCACCCCCTCTATTCAGCAGAGAGAAACTACTCAAAGGACATGAGCACCAATAACTCTTCGCTTACAGGCTCATTCTTAACAAGCTGAGAGAGCAAAGTCGGCAATTCCTAACAATCTCTCTAGCGGTTTGCATATGCAGCCATTTTTTCTCTCTCTAAAGACGTACTTTCAAACTGACGGTCTTAAGTGAAAACCGGCATTAATCATGGACCGGCCTTTATTCGGTTGGATTAATGCGCCAGAGGCAAAAGCGACATGCACTAAATAAACTTGCAATTTGTTCGCAAAAATATTGTACAGCCTTGTTAGTGTACGCGACCTCCTTGGTTTTTTTGGGGGGAGGGGGAGGGGAGGCGGAGAATATTCGTAGCTCACGCCAACTGGTCGTCATAATAAAAACATGTTAACAGCAAGATCCTGGCCGGATATACCCGGTAAATATGTTGTAAAAGTCAAGGAACGGACCACGCTATACTGTGACTGCGAGGTTGTAAATGAATATTGGGGGGGCAGCCGCATTGTTCGTCGCGTGAACCTGAGTCGGTACAGTATTTGTCATGTTACCTTTAGAAACGAGGTGAAAATGAGGCCATACCTTGTAACATAGGAAATGTAACTTACACCGTATCTTGGGGACGAATGGTGGACAATAATTTTTTTTTTTGGTATTTACATTGTAAATAATTGCATCGCGTTTTTAGCTGACCTAGTTGCAGAGCATATTTTACCTAGGATATGACGAAGGTAATGATTACCTGCTTCACACAAGGTTTTCCAGTTTTACCTGAGTTAATCATAAAGCGTTTTTGTAGGAAATCAATAAATTATGTAGTAAGTTACAATTGCTGTGTCAGTTACGGCTGCCCGAAGACAAATAATTGCCATGGAATGCAAATAATTTTTGTAGTAAACGATTTTTTTTTTGTAGAAAATAAATAATTTTTGTAGAAATAATTTTTTTTGTAAAAAATAAATAATTTTTGTAGAAAATAATTTTTTTTGTAGAAAATATTTTTTTTGTAGAAAGTAAATAATTTTTGTAGAAAGTAAATAATTTTTGTAGAAAATAAATAATTTTTGTAAATAATATAAAATGACTTTTGTCAATAACAAATAAATAATTGTGTAAAAGCAAACAAATTAATAATTCCGTAAAAGTAAACAAATAATGTGTAAAAATACATGAATAACTACTCGTATAATAAACGACAAATTAATTATCTTATTCTTTACACGAGGTGAAAAATAATGATTTGCTATTTTGCCATAGAAGTTGCTAAGACAAATTCTTCATTCTGTCAGTGTACACACAGGCAGTAAAATATTTACCGGACTCAATTTGCCCACAATACCACACAGCTCCCATTTTAACATGCATGGAAAGGAAGAACAAATTGGTGGAAAATTGCGACCCAATCATAATTTCACATCCCCGTGAGGCCTCCCAGTGGGCACGTTTTCAATCATTACCGGGCCTACCCATCCATAAATTACCCGAAACATTCCTGACACACAATATTACTCTATTCTTTCCAAAAAAAAAATTTTTTTTAACAATCCGGCGCCTTCGCAATATCTGATCACACCAGAGGGAAGCAGCGTCGAGAGGCGCCAGATTTAAAATTCAAGCCTGCCATTTTCTGCCAGTCTAAAATTGAATATTGGCAAGTCCTGGCCCTAGGGGACCATTCAAAACGCTCTACACCTGCCAAGTTAGGACCGGTAGCAACTATCTGGTTATGAATCCCGCGTCCATACAGGCCTCTCTGGACACGCCACATCACTTTCCTGCCAAAAAGCTGTCAGTAAGTTGGCAGGGGCAGGTTGGAGGGGGTGTTTTAGTTGCAAGGGACACGAGGCTTCCAACACCGCTTAATTACCTGCTGGTGTTAGGAAGAGACAGAAGAAGAAAAAAAAACGCGCGTTTTTTCCCCATTATATCCGGAAAAGACAGCGTGAGATTCACACCCTACTGCGAGGATTCGCAGTTAATTGGACCGGATTGTCGCAAGATGGGAGGATTTTTCTCTGGGAGTTCCAGGGGGTGACATATAGAGTGCGTGACTATCAGCGTTCCTGTGCTTCCCCCTGGCCTCCAAGACTATAAAGTGGGGCTCTTATGGGCCAGAGCACCCAGCTTTCAAGGGATGCGATCCATACATTGAAGGGGGGGGGGGGGGCTTTTGTGCCCCCTCAGGCTCTTTAGAGGGGGGCTAAAACCCCCCCTAGCAACCTCTGCGTGCCAATGAGAAAATCGGATTAAAGTCTGGACAATGCGCGGCGACGATAAGGTCGAAGGCAATCAAATGTGATCAAGTTTGTCGGGTATAGAGTGAAGGCACGGGGCTGGACATGCGGTGCATCAACCTCCATATCGCACCGGAAGTAAGCGGAAGTAACAGTAATAGGTATTACAAGTTATAGATATAAACATAATATATAATATATCAATTGTTATAAATAGATTCATCGTGACATTCAATTAGTATGCGGTCATTAAATTATATTGTAGTAATTATTACTTCAGTAATACTATATATTATTTAAATATATGGGTTGTTAATTATTATTGTGGTATTTCATTATCACTTTGTTACTTACTTATTATTGTTAATTGCGGTGGTAATTAATATTTTAATATTTCCAGCTGAGAGTCTCTGCTGTACCGAATTTTCATTTTGTAATCATATTTTTTATACATAATTTAGCCGTACAGTTGTGCCATGTCCCGTATTTTCCCCAGGAACATGCGCCATCTGTGCTTTAACCGAGGAGTTGAAGATGGACACTCGCGGCATCTGTCACCAGGCCGACCAACTCCGACCGCGACAGTCCTTCAGAGAAACCCGCAAATTAAAAAGAAAAAAAGAAAAAAAAACTCCAGCCCGCTAACAAGCGGGTTGGACCCCATAATGAGTGTTTGCACATTTCTAACAGGCAGTCACCAGTTATGGGAGGCAATAAAAATATAATGATTGTTTGAACTAGTTCAAACGACCGATTCCGAAAATTTCTGAACGACCTAATGCCATGTCCGGAGAACGTTTTCAAAAGTCACAAATAGGTACGCGAATAGGTACGGTACCCACTGACCTTGTCTGGGTTGAAAACCCTGGGTTTAAAAAAAATTCCTATCGCGGATTTACGCAGTGGTATCGTCCTTGTTTGAATTGCGCGTTTGCCTGGCAAAACGCAGGTCTAATCTGGAACGATCGCATTTGGGGGATCCCACCAGCAGATCATAGAGCGTGCAGTTGGGATTTTACAGGGGATCATTTTTTTGGGACTTAAAAAAAGAAAACTGGGCCCTTCTAGCCCCGACTGCATTACTGCCAGCTAATGTCATTGTGCGTCCCCCATGATGGGCGCTGTATGAAGCCAGAAGATTATCCGCCGGGGAAAAACCTGTGCCTGCTAAAACTGCTCTTCATGTCATGAATTGTGTGTGTCGTCATTTCTACCCACTGTCACGAGTACGGCATGATCATGATAACATTACCTATGAGGGACTCTGATTTCGAAATAAGCTGCTCGCAATATCGTGTCGGATTGACAGTAGATGGCAGCAGTCACTGGGAGCAGAGACATCTACCGTCATTCACGTACACTGGTCAGAGCTGGTGTCTCCATCTATGGTTTGATTTTAATTGATTGATGAGTTAGGAATGAAGGTGAAATTAAACCATCCTGTAGACAACTAACGCCCGGTTTTTCAGGTAATCAACTTCCAGTCGTAAAACCAGCTCATTCCGCAACCGTTCCTCGGAGAGAGCCAACATTGTTTATGGAATGTAAATGCCCGTAAAATAGAATCAGCTTTTCCCCAAAATTATCCATTTCGACTCTACGGGGGCCTCTCGAAAAAACGTAAAAAAATTTCTCCTCCAAAACTCCAGTCAGCAAACATCTTCGTGACTCGACTCGAAGTAGGTTAAAGAACCGCATTTGGGTGCGAAACACCACCAAAATATGCTAAGCATGCTCATAATCCTGGGTGCCCAATTATACTTGGCTGGATATTGAGTTAGAAGAGCTTGGTGGATCAACTTTTTGAATCTTTACAATGTTCTTTTTTTCTGCAAAGCGGCACCTCCAGTACTATTGCCACCTTTTTACCCTCCCCTATTGTAAAATGGCCCTGCACGATTTCACTATCGCCAAACAATTATTTCCTTCCAAGGTTGCGCCTCGGCCACTTCTTATATATTTATGGCTCTACACTTTTAGGCAAAAAATCAGCATCTGTTTGTCCGGGGTGAGTCATCAGCTAGGTGTATGAATCTGTATCTATAGTTCTAAGAGTGTCTATACCCAACACCCACATAATTATTAACCTCCATATTATCCTGACAGGACGTCATGAACACAGGTGAAAGTGATACAGTTTAAAGCCCGCGAAAACGTTTCCCTGTCAAAATTTTGATTGAGCGATACACCCTTGCATTACAAGGCCACGTTGCTAAAGAGGACGGTAATGAACTGACGCAAAAATGTGGAGGTTCACTTTTACCTCCTTCGATCCGAATCAACACACGATTTTTAAAGAAAAGAAAACCAAAGTCACGAAACAATTGCGCAACAATGCATATGGACCGGAACCAAATTTCAGATTGAAAAATATAACTCCAATCCCTCCCATATCATCATCACAACTTCTCCCTAGAGAGGAAGAAAACGATTATTATTCAAGTAATGTTGCCATCAGATTAAATTATTCCAGAACTTTGGGCAAATCTGGGCGGAAAACTTTGGCCCCGCGGCTTCCCTCGAGTTATAGCCCCCCAGGAAAATTTAACTGTTTTCTTCTCTCTATATATATATTTTTTTGTTCCATGGATCTTCCTTCCCCAGTAGACCTCCAGTTAATGCGCGTGATGGATCAGTTAGTTCGGAATTACGTCGAGTCCCGGACGACGTTTACAAATTCATTTGCTTAGCGGGACTGACTGGACGCTGACTAACTATTCCTTGGGACTCCCTGGAAGGAGACGGGCCAGCAGGCCTATCTATCACTAGGCCTGCTAGATGCCATAGTGACAAAATAATTACCCGGGGTACTGGTTTTTAGCCCTGGCTGCGGCTGCTGGATGGCCAGAAGCGGCCTGATATAAATGCGCTGCTTTCACGTGCTCCATCCGACTTGGGACTTTTATTGCTTTCTTCACGTCCTCAAATCCAGCTCAAGGGAGGCACACCAAGATGGCCTTCATTTTATATTCGGACTGGTCGGATTCAGATTTTTAACGGGCAGGATTCGAAGAATTATGTACGGTAATTTTGTTAGGAGAAGGCCTACATATGCACGACATGTAATGATACAATGTGTGCAGGTGTACACGGAAGTGAACTATAGTATATGAGTGCATGTATAGGGCTGTAGGCTACTAATCTATATAGCTCAATAAAGCCGTTTGTGAGTCTGTCTGTTTGTCTGTCTGTCCGCCTGCCAACCGTCATTTGCCTGGCATGAGTGCCATCTGTGTTCCACCCCCAGGCCGGGAGAGGATGGAGATGCTGGGGGTTGATTACAGATGGCAGGCAAATGACGGTTGCCGTCATACAGGCGGGGGAGGCTGAAGGTGTTGGAGTAGCAGGACCACAGATGGCATTCGTGGGCGGACACACAGAAAGACAGACAGTTGACTGCTGACTACAAGTACGTGTATGGGTAGTACGCACGTGAGGACTAGTAACTAGCAGTCATATTGGTTTGAATAAAAAACAACAACAAAAAACAAGGTGCAGCCCCGTCATTAAATATTGATACTTTCAACTAGCCGGCTCCATAGCAACATTCACTAGCTCCATCCATAAACCGGCCGGATCTATGGTTTAGACCTTGCCACCTATTGTTTTTGCTCTGACATAGATGAATGGTGGAAATGGGAGGGGGGTGAAACAAAAGGGGCTACCAAAATGAGTGAATAGCCGCAGAGACTGGGGGGATATAACGGGGGTTCAAGTGAAAGGGACTCACTTATTGATAATAATCGAATTCCTTTGCTAAAAAGGCCTAAGCGTCAGGCCATTGCTTTTCCAGACCATTGGAAGGACCCAGAGAGAAAAAAAACTGTTAATGAATTGCCGTCAATTAAAAATCGGGTTCAAACGACCTCATTACGGAAGAAGAAATAAATGGTGTCGTAAAATAGATTATGTTTGATCATTAGGGCTCAGTTAAGGTAGCCAACTTGCCATACGTTTTTACAACTGACTTAATTTCCTCAATTAGAAGCGCCACCATTTTCTCCGAATGACGTCTGGGGGTAATATTGGCTGATTAAGGATTAATATGAACCCATCTCGTTATAAAATGGCATAGAGGGGAGAAAACACAGCACCGGGGGGAGGGGGGAAGGATTCTAAAAATTATGTTATTAACCTCCAACGACACAATCGATGCCTCACATTCATATACGGCCTGTTAATTTGGTAAGAGAATCCCATGTTAATTAGGCTGATGGCCCCGTGACTCACAAAGAACTCACAGCTCCTAATAAATCTCCGTTTAGTCATTTACTACTCGGGCTTATCCGGGTTCCCTTGCACGCGGGGTAAATTCGATCAGAGTTTGCCAATATTGGCTGAAGGCATCAACATCCCACAAGTCATACAAGCTCAAGGTAATACCTTTAAAAGTGAATCACTTCAGATTAATATTTTTGTGTAATTAAAGTAATTAAACCTGTAGACAAAATACGTCAATACCAGTAGGCTATATGGATATACAAAATAATGAAGAAAATAAATAAATAACGGAAATGAAGTAATAAATATCTAAATTAATGCGAGTTAATATTTTCATAGATTCTGACTACTATAACTCTCATACCCAATGTACAGTACTAAAACCTAATTACTCCTTACAACCGACTACAACTGAGCAAGACTCTCTCACCCGCCATGTCCCCGCCATCTGTTGCAAGAAACTCCAACCGCCAACAGCGATTCCCTTTGACTTTGGGAGCAACAACACGTACCAGAATCACGACAAAAACCGGTCGCAAATTTTCAGACGGGGTCGTAACCATTTTCACACCGCTCTTTTTCCACCACCTCCCAAAACTCAGCATATGCCAACTCCATATTTGCATGTGTCGGCTTCCGGTTTTTCGCACTCATTTTCGCTTATGGAGAGTTGGGGCTATTAAAACGTCCGGCCATCACTTCATTCCGGGTAGGGGGCTCTGATAAAGGGTCGTTTTGTTTACTCTACGATGGGGGAGAGAGGACATATTGAATCCATTTCTCCTTGTTCCGGTACTTTTCCAGGAACAACTCCGGGTTTCAATTAAAACTAGGCGCGATCAAACTTTTTAATATTCAGGGTGAGACTAGCCATATGTGATTACTCTTACGATCTGCAAAACCTAATTAAAATCATTTAAAAGCCTCATATTAACATTGACTTAAAGGTGTACTTGAACAAATACACATATTTTTTTCACAAAAATGTAATTCCCAAAAATTCGTTCNCCCCCCCCCCCCGGGTCGTTTGTCGTAATTACACGGAATTTGGGCAGAAACTTGATTAAGGGACATATGTATTTTTTTTTTAGAAAAAAAAGAGTGGCGCGATCCCTAACTTGTGATTCGATTATCCGGGGTTGTTCCCATGGGTACGTGCACTTTTCCGGATGCCAGTGCACACTATTCATGTCAACACCAGCAACACTCGTTAGACTCTCCTTATCTTTTAAACCGCGGGGACCAGGCTTGGATTTTTGCAAAAAAAAAGTGCTTTTAAGCCATTTTTAGCTCTCGGTACCGGAACTACGGAAAAAGAGAGTGCGGATCTATTTTTTTTCTCCTTGTGAAATGGTAATGAGTTGGAGACTAAAACGAAAATATTTTCGAGCTCCGTGTTTCGCCATTGGGTGTTTGCTCCTGTTATTTGCGTTTTCCATTTTTTTCCTATCTCGAAATGATTTCGCCCCCAGGCCATATTTGTGCCGTCGCCTATTTCTCCCAGGGGTCACCTGTCTCGAGGTGAGCAAACTTTGTTCATTTTATTGGAACATTGGTATACAATTACATTTAGAACAAATACTACCCATAATAAAATTTTACAACAAATATCATATTTCGTCCCCATGGCCAGGTTGCCAAATTTCTGCCCTTTAAAAAAAATTGCATGTTTAAAAAGGAACGCCTGTGCATGATGGGTGATTGGCAAGACAGAGGCGGAGATGAAAGTTTAATGGGGCAGCCAACTGTCTCGACGCCGGCGTCTCTAGGTCTGCTACCCCCCACCAACCCACTTCCCCCTTCCTCACAGAAGAAGTAGGTAAGAAGGCCATCACGCTGCCGCCAAAATTCGGCAGCTCGATACAGAACCCCCGGCTTCAATGGCCACCCCTCATAGATTAATGATAATGGCACCCATTCACGAAAACGTTGCACTTACACCAGGTTTTATCTCGTGATAAGCAACACAGCTGTGCTTCCTAGTTTTGATATTGATTCTGAAATCTATTATGTTGTTCTGTTTGTCCGGAGAATTGGCGGGTTGCACCTGATTGGCTTCTTGAGAGCCAGCTTGTGTAACATAACATGTTTTCTATTATCATTCCAAAAAAAAAAGCAAGTTCGATGTCCAGACACGTCATAATAGGCTGCCCATTGCAATTCAGTATTGGATTCACGATCGCGCTCTAGCACTCTATTAAATAAATTCCGCACTTGCATCACGTGCGACGTACATGTAATACATACCAAGAAGCGAAGGCCCCTTTGAAGTGCTAAAATTGCAAACTGCGACAAGTTTCGCCAACTCTCGCCACATCCTCCCGGTGCCATTATTATTTTGGAGAGGCGAATCCACCTCATAAAAATTGTTTTGCTTGCAATAATCAATACCATGCACCTGCGCATTTTTTTTTTGCAACTTCCAAAAAAAATGCCTTTCTATCCTTATGAATTCTTCATTACTCCAAAGTAGGCAGCTTTTGCAATGTGAGCATTGAAATATGGGGGATGGTGGGGAGGCTTGTTGGTATAATTCATATGGCTCTGGCTGGGCTGGAGCATTACGGCAAACAAATCATGTATTTACTGCAGACCCGGAGATGGATCTGCTGAAAATTCCATTGTAAAACAAGTTCGAGCTTAATGTAGTTGCAGGGTTGGATTAACCCTCGGGGCCATTTTTTTGGGGTGGTGGTGGTGGGCAAAACCAGAGTTTGTAGTTTGACTCCAGCCGTTTTCCCTGCACTGAGTCAACACAAACAAGGTTGGCTTCTCCCTAGTGTTGCATATGGACATGTTAACCACGCTGTTTATCTCCATTTTGATTATCATATGCAACAGTAGGGGCCAACATCGACCGCAAATACAGGAGGCTTCCTAATCACACTAATGGTACCGAAAATGAAAATGTAAGGCAATCGCTTTGCACACAGTTTTTTTTTGCAGGAAAAAATTATATTTCGCCAATTCGCTCTAGGGCACGAAACCGGATGATTGCTACCCTTCCATAAGGTCTCATGGAAACCTTATTGAACCCTACTAGCTTTGATGTCATTGATTGCGGGGTTTTTTTTTGCAAGAAAAAATAGTGGTCCTCAAAAAAAAAGGTCCTTCGGGAGCTACCTACTTTTCAACGCACATTTTTTTTACACACAAAAAACAAAAACATCAATCACCGGTTGGTTTTAACGAAATTCGATTTGCAAGATTCATGGCTTCCATGGGAGAGGGGGGAGGATTTTTTGGGATCGTAAACAACTGGACGGTATCGATGACTATGACTAAGATAGGGGAGGGGCACGTCACAACAAATCAGCCCCCATTCCACCAACCAGAAAAAAACTTGTTAAGGAGGTTTATACGCCAAACTTTTTGATCAATACTGTTGTAATTAACAGGAAGCGGCTTAGTTCCAACCCTGCACCGATATGGCGGACCAATCACATGTGTAGAACTCAAGGTCAAAACGCCATTAAGCACCAATCCACTCTCATCACCATTTATGTAGACAAAATTCCACCGTCCACTAGCTGCGTCATCATAATTCAAACAGAAACAATAACCCACAAGCGATGTACGCAAACTCTTTTTCTAGCTGGTAACTACCCAAAAAAAAACTCTCCCCATCGCACACAACCAGAGTTGAATATGTCCCTGACCATCAGATTAATTTACATCCCAGTGCAGGCCTCGTAAACAATGAGTGTCAGTCCATTGCACGTCCGGGCACCACTGGGGCGTAGCCAGACTCACATCGGGCTGGGTAAAAAGCTCCAAATTGGGTAAGAGCTATTGGTCAATAATGGTGGGCAAACTGCTCTTGTTCATTTTGGAAGCTGGTGCCACGACTCCACGAGCAACAGGAATGGTCCAAAACTGACCTGAAGTTACGAATCCCCCTGTACATTAAGGTATTTTAAAATTGGCTAATAATTTAAATTAGTGTCAATGGCTCTAAATAATAATATCATAAGTATCAGTTACGACTGCAACGTAGCTTATTCGTGTCCAGACCATTCCGGCCCGTTCCAACTCGTTCCTACAAAAAACCCCGATTTCCATCCTAGTATCGAACTTGGACCCCCCCTAAGGCAGGGCACCCCCTAGAACCCGTGTAAAATACTGATTAACCTGTCAGCTTCACATGCCCTGCAACACGGATAGGTGTCAATTGAAAAGTTAACGCCCGCTGCCACGTTGCCAAACCGCCAACGTTCCCCGTGAGAGCAAAGTTTCGCCGCATTTTCACCCATAAAGTCTGCAAACAATTCCGTCACACAACATAAACAAAGACAGTTTTTTGGGGGGCAATGTTTTTCCAAGATATTTTTTCCCCCAAAAAATCTTCATCTCCGGGGCATTTTCCCGCCAAAAAAAGGATGACAGCGGAGTAACTGACAGCACCAATTAACCAATGCCCGCGTTTTGCGCCAGAAACGTGCTAATAAGTTAATCAAGAGGTTCATCGACGTCATATGCGGCAAGGATCCATCTGACGGCGAGTTTTTGCCCTCTGATTGGATCCGGTGGCTTATTAACCTCCAACTTCTTAATAAAGCCAACTTTTTTTTTTTTTTTGCTTTCTACCCATTTCCCATGGGTCCTTTGCGAAATTATTTGATCTTTCGGATCATTTTCGGATCTTCCCATTAGCGGGGACGCGACGCTTTCTTTTCTCTCGCTTTTCTTTTTTTTGGCGGTTCCTATGACGCAATTTCCGACTCTTTCTCCCGGAAACTCCCCGACAGAGTGGCAGGCTTTAAATTAGCTCGCCCTTTGCCGGGTCATGACCGGAATTAAAAGATATAGAGAGGCGCAGAGGACCCGAGGAAATGACCATCTAAAGTAACCCAATTCTTGTTGGAAGGACCATGCCATTAAGGACGCTCCCAAAGGTACAAGGACCCCGAGAAAATTGACTTCTTTTACAAAGTTTTTCAATCGGGCAACACTGTCTGGTACCAAATATGGCGGAACGCTGCTGATTGGCTGCTGAAATCCGAGCTGGCTCCTGATATGCTGAGCCATTTGCTTTCGGATGATACGTGGTTGTGTGCATTATTTCTAAATAATGCAGACAATACCGTATCATCCGAATGCAAATGGCTCAGCATATCAGGAGCCAGCCCGGATTTCAGCCCAAAAATTCTGCATACATCGAAGATATGACAAATTTTTCGCAAATTTCTAACAAAGGAAGAAAATTCGGCTAAGAATAATTCTTGGTCGAATTTTTTCCCTGTGTTAGAAACTAGCAAAAATTTTCGACATATTCGATGCAACACGCATTTTAGGTCAATTACTCACCTAAAATTATTTACCTAGTTTTTCAATAGGGCTCGTCCCTAACATGGAGGAACATTGCTGATTGGCTAAAATCATGGCTGGCTCCTGATAGGCTGCGGGGACCATTCAAAATTTTCCCGCCAAACGGCTCAAAAATTCTCTCTAGATGTCGCACATTTTTTTGCAACATACTAACAGACGGAAGGGTAAAAAATGGCGGAGGGTAAGCTGACTCGACTCTTTGACGCTGATTCAGCTCGAATTTTCCTTTGACTCGCTTATCGTTTCTTGTCAATCAACTAGGAGGAAAAGTCCTTGCTTGGGTCGGAGGATCGATCCCCGCCCAGTACTAAAGGTTTGTCAGAAAGTTAGGCAAATTTATTGAAAATGGGGTAGGGGTGGAAGGAGGGAGTGAGTGAGTGAGTCGCGAGATGGTTGGCGCCAGGAAGAAGCAGTATCCTAGGTCATTTCTGTTCGAGCTATCAACCAGATTGAACTGGCGACATCGTCAAGGGAAAAAAAAGATGCTGGGACAAAAAATATAAATCGCAGGCAGCTCAAAATACACGTTAATCAATACTGCCAACGAAATCGCACAAATTCGCAAGAAAGGAGGCGGGGGACATCAAGCAGGATCAGTCATGCTGTGAGAGAAGATGTGATGGACCGTGATGCTCGGGGTTGGGGAATTCGAACGAAATGTGACGCCGAATTCAAAATTTTTTGCAGATAGCTGCAAATAATAAAAATTGCACATGCATAAAAGCAATTAAAAACTTTCGATTAGAAATTTATAATGACAGTAAATGTATGCAAAGTTCAATTTAACTTTCAATCAATTTATAGTCATTCAAATCTATAAATAAATTAAATATCATAAATATTAAACCATTAATTACTGTAACATTCTATTACATTATTATACAGAAAATTTATAAGATAATTCGCATATTGAAATGATTTAATATAATGAATTAAAACGGATAAATTTCAAATGAAATAGCAAATTTATGTCAATTTTTGAGTTATAAAACTGAAAGTGAGGGAAAAGGCATAGCCAGTGTCTGGCTTTTCGTGACAGTGCACGACATGGGGCGAGGAGGTAAAGAACGCCAAATACGAGCAGTCCTGACATACTTTTGGAATGAGGGTCAGGCCCCGTGTGACCATACGTGACATAGGGGTATATGTAGGTTTTTAAAATCCGAAAATCAGCTTGATGCACTTTATGGACCGAGCCAAGGGCCAGTTACCGTCGACGGCTGTCATGACACCCGCATTGTCATCACTTGTGTACGACGACCCCCATTTTTGCGAGTTTCAGGGCTATAAAAAGTGGGGGGAGGCCTTTTATCTCGTGTCCAAACCCTCCCCGTCTTAAGAAAGGGTCAGGGTTCAACTCGTAATGCCCGGCAGTCCTGGGCGGTAACTGCTCCTCCGTTGTCACGTAGCTTCTCAGGAATGGCCGTAACCCGTGATATCCGATCAACTCGAATAATAATTCTGTCCTTAGGGCACTGGGAGGGGGAGATGGGTGACCTGCCCCGACCTCCCTCCATCCCCCACACCCAAGAAGAAGACGAAGGAAAAAAGGCAGAAGCGCCGCCCTGAACCAGATAAGCCGTAGGGCTTCCGAATGATATCCATTCCCAGCAACTCCTTTTGGTCCTTTTCCAATGTACTGCTCCTAAATTACCAGCGGCAAAATCTCCCAAGAACATCAAAGCCAATCTCATCGGAACCGGAATGTTCCTTCTCAACGGGGGGGGGNTTGGTGGGGGGGTTCTTGCAGGTTTTTTTTGGGGGGGGGAGAGAAAAAAAAACCTTAAGATAGCAGAAATGGGTTATGTGGAATAGGAAAAAAGCAGATAGCAGTAACGCCTTGGACTGTTATCGAACAGTAGCAGTAAAGCAGAGTGTACGAGAATGAGCAGATGACAGTAACGCCAAAGAGCAGATATCAGTAACGGTTAGTGTGTGAAGTAGCAGATATATCAGCAACTGCTTTTGCTGAGAATAAGCACGAACGCTTTGGACATGAAGGAGCAGATAGCAATAACAGCTTCTGGTCACGCTGGTCAGAAGTATATTGTTGAAGAGACGAACTTTGGGTACACTGTAAACCGCAAAACATTAGACGAGCATCACTGGTGAGTCTCCCATAGCGCTATATTGGCTATTCTAATGATCTGGTCATTCTTTTTGTGTTGCTAAAAAGCATCACAGTATCACTAGAAGAGCATTAAAAATTGTAGCGCTAAGGGAGACCCATCACCAGTTTACAGTTTACATTGTACTGTACAAATATTTGTTTGTCCAAGTTTAGTGTCCATGGCAAACTGTTTCCAACATGAATATCTTGTCTTTCTCTGCAATTGGACAATGCATAACCCTTGATATTACGCAGAGAATGCAGTCCACAACCCTGCTTATAAATGAAAAGCAGAATTATGAATAAGGCTAGTCAGAAGGGGGACTACTTTTAAGCGCTATCGGCTAATAACTGCTCACAAAATATAACGAGAACTGTGACAGTTTCTAACTCAGATATTCCCCCAGAGCTCATGAGAGTTTAAGCACCACGTCGCTACATAGTTATTTATTACAAACGTAGCCTGAGCTCAATTTTAACCCTCTCCCCAGCACTATCTCTGTCTCTCTTCCGACAAGCCCCCGCGTTTCCAGGAAAAAGCTGCTAAATTCTTAAAAGCAAGTTCCAAGTTTTAAACGACCGTAACCACATCGCTAGTCGACATTAAAAATCGCTCCGAACCGCGTCGGGGGTTTCGGGCCGAAAGGAATTAAAATCCCAGCCCATCCCAAACCCGAACAAGGGTCGCAAATTAAGGATTTAATTCCCCGCCACCGATACGGACGAATCACAGCTGTAACTTCGTTACAACGGAAGTGCCTCCATACTTGTTTTCCCCCCCCACGAAAAAAAAAGTGGCCGTTCTCATGGCCCAAGCCCGTCTCTATTAATAGATTAACCCAATAAATTTCATAGGCACCGTCCACATTAATTTGCGAGAGCATTCAACTGGACCCTCCCCCCCCCCCTACTCTGGGGAGAATTCAGAAAAGCTCTATCCAAACACACGGAACTTGGGAGCCCCAACTGCATTCGGTTCACGTTTCAACCGCCGAAATTCCATCAATTCCACGTCTCCAATCCCATAACTAATTCTGGAGGGTCAGGATCCTCTTCCCTCGCTTCCCTGTGTCCCCACCCCTACCAAAAGCAGAACCATTTATATTACATTTTCCCCACCACCCTCTGCCGAAAATGCAGCTAACCGATTGTTTACCTTGGCAATATTCGCGCATCAGACAAGGGAATAATCATGGAAGCTTCTCAGCACTGCAGGAATGTAGTTGAGATATTCATGAATTTAGCCCGCCCACAAGGGAAGTAAAGCCGTCGGTCCCGTGTGCTTATGACATTGCGCGAGTGCACGTTAAAGATCCCCAGAGTGGCCAGATTTCCAGGAGGACCCCCTGGCGTCGGTGTTTAGCCTTAGCAGCAGAAATAGGCCGACGTTAAGCCCCACTGACAGACCTGAAGCTCAAATTAGCCTCCAAGCTAGGTAGAGGTAGGACCTTCTCTATTGGAGGCTATTTGAGCTTCAGGTCTGCTATCTTACTCATTTCTGTGACTGTACTAGCCGAAGAGGCCGTTCTTCGCACAGTCTGTTTCCATAGTCATGTAACCAACAACAATCAGTATTGACACCATGGAAACCTTGACAAACAAACAAGCTTTTGCCTAGCTTTTGCCTTTTATAAATACTGGAGATATCCACTTGCTCTTTTGCGGAGATGTCCCCCCGAATTCGTGGTGGCTTCCGGATTCTGCCTTTGCTCCCTTAAATATCGACCCCTTTGGACCCACCCGGTACTTGAAGTCAAAATGCCCAGTTTTCCAGCAGAATCTGCCCCGACAATCTTGTGTGCTTGCTGGGGGAGGGAGGAGAGAGGGAAGGAAGGAAGGAAGGAGGAGGAGGAGAGTGGCGCCCAGTTGGTTCACAGGAATGGGTCCGACTTCATTTGAAAGTAGCGAGATTAACCCCTCAAACCGAATTACCTAGTTCCATCTCCGGAACAAGCAACCGCCGGGATAAATCTCCATAGGAACCAGCACCCAACAGACCCATTCCTGGTCTGGCTGCCTGCATTTTTTTTAAAGGAAGCGGGAAGGGAAAGACCCGGAAACTGCGTCTTTTTCAATCTCTCGACTCAACTCGTTGGAATATATGCTCGGAAGCGAAATACTGGGTCTGTTACTCTTTCATGTACAAGCCGTTACAGCTATCTGCTATTTCGAGAATAAGCAGTTACTGCAACCTGCTACTTCGTGTAATGAAAGAATAACTACTATCGGGCCATATCCGTTGTATAAAAAACGATCCCTGTATATTATACACTATGGTACCGTATATCTATATAAATAAAGCCGTTTGTGAGTCTCTCTGTCTGTCTGTCCGCCTGCCAACCGTCATTTGCCTGCCATCTGTGGTCCGGGTGGGAAGGACGGGAGTGGTTGCAGCTGAGGTGGGATTAGAGTATATCCAGATTGTGAGCAGGTGGGGGGAGGGAGCGCCGGAGAGATACTATTGTTCTCCAGCGGCTTAATAAGGAGCAGATGGACAAGGTGGCACGTGCAAAAGTCGACTTTTTGTCAAGTCCAAAACGGCTGGGAAAACTGTCATGGCGGCTCTCTGTGCGTGAAAATTTTGACGGGGCTACTGGCAGGTGTTTTCCCTTCATTCATTTCTTCCCGAGCAACGCCGGGTGCCGCAGCTAGTACAATAAAATATTGAAAAGTGTATTATGTAGGGCTATAAGCAATTTCACGAATAAGCCTTTCGTGCACCTAATATCGAGCACATTTCACTAACGTCATGTATGAGCCGTTACTTGTACCTGCTATTTCCCCCCCNCCCCCCCCCCCCAGCCTAGGAAATCAGGCATGCGGAATTGCAAATCCACGATTCAAGTAGGGCATTGGGTTTTTGTCGCGGTTTTTCCCTGGTGAATTATTCAGCATTTGACGAGAGAGCTGCTCTGAACGTGGTTTTTCGGTAGCACCTCCGGTTACGGGACGGAAGATACCTTTCGCTCAGGTCCTTTTCTCCCCCACCAAAACACCCATACAATTTAGGTCAGTGTGGAACAAAACACTCTAGTTTTTTTTACCATGGGTTTTTCCTTCCTTCGTAAAAAAAAGGCTTATCGAGAGCAGCAAAAACCTTGGCGCGTCCGTAATCGAATTGCTCGGCAATCTTGTCCACTGAATTAAATTTCCTGGGGCTTCTTTGTAACGTAATTTCCCAGTAATGATGGGAACCGGAATTATTATTGGCCTGCACAGTGGCCCCAGACCACTTTCTGGGCCCAAGTCGCCACCCTCCCCTTGATTCACATAGAGTGCGATGTAACTAATGGAACGTAAGAGGAAGTAAAAGAGGAAGCAACGTAATTGTTAAAAATTCTCTTTGGCAAAATGCTTTCTGACAATCCAGAAACGTGTACTGCATGGTCCGGATTCTGCATGGCAACCAGAACAAGGTGGCCGTCGATCCGGGTATTTTGGCTTTCATTTCCCCCTGGAGGGAAGCCCCGTAAGTCAGCTAGGCTTGGCGGAGCACATCGTAGGAGGCCCCAGTTTGGCACAAGTAAGGAAGGTGAAAATTACCCCAAGATTTTTTCTTCACCACCTTCACACACACACACTGACAGAAAGCATGAGGGGGGACTAAAGTGCCGATAGGGCTCCCAACCGCGGGTGAAATACGGGGGACGGGGAAGGGACATAATGCATACAGATAGGCCTGTTTTCATTGCTAGGGTCGGTTGGTAGAGGGGAGACCACAGCTGTACAGCTCAGGTCCTTCTATTCTCCCCACCGTAGAATGTAAACAAGAGATGCGTTATCTCCAGGAGAAAAAGGGATGTGGTGAAGGGGGTGGGGAGGACACAGGCCCCCTCTATACCAGGAGCAGTGAAATCATCGACGCATCATCATTTATCAAGATTCATGGCAGATCAATAGATCGATCTTGATTCGGTGAGTGGAAAGAGGGGAGAGAGAAAGTAAGGGTTGCCAACTGGCAATGTCTTCGGATTCGAAGTTGATGCAGGGCCAAAACGGAAGTGACCAATGGGGCACAGGAGGGGTCAAATGTTGGTGAGGCCAAGTTTTTGGAGAGAAATCGAAAAGGGTAATTTGCCTTTCGAAATGCCAATGTTGTCAGTGCGTATCGCCAGGTCATCACAAATAGTTTTATCACGAAGAGTAATGTGTGAATAGCAATACTGTATGTATACTATCGGGTTCAAATACTTTTGGCCACTCTATCCTGGTCTTGAAGCAACCCTTCGCACAGACCACACGTTAAGGAGGTGTGTATGTGTGAAGGTTTGCTTCAAGACCAGGATAAAGTGGCCAAAAGTATTTGAACCCGATAGTACTTTGGACCAAAACATTGCAAATAAAATAACTACTACAGTCCTGTACGGCAAAGAACAACCTGACGTCACACCAGCCGTATTTTCTGAGCATGCGCAGTAGTATGCTTGCAGAGCGATTCGGGGGCATTATGGGAGAGAAGACCCTGGTGGTGGAGGCGGGCTGAACGGGACGTCAGATCGTTCTACCAGCGACTACTGGGCTATAACTACTAGCTACCAGCGACTACTAACTATATAAAATAACTGCTGTTAAATATCGGATATTGTCATTCACAGATGGCAGTCGCTGGTGCTACTAGTTATTTTTATAACTTTAGTGCTACAGTATTAAATAGCTATCTGGTATGTTCGGTGATAGTTACGACACGTGGCCGCATTTTAGTTGTAGTTTCCAGTTGGCCTAATGTAGCTGTACTATTACCAGGCGTTAGAATAACTGCTTAATAAAAAGCAGCTTAACGTCCAAATAACTCGATCCCTCCAGCTCCGTGTGTAATACCGCACATTGGAAGATTAACTCTATTACTCTCCCCCCGCACCTATATCTAGTTATAGTAGCTTAGCATCCTGATGCCATTAGTTATTCCCAGCCATCACGGCGCCGTTAAAGCTACGTCCAGCCAAGTGCAAATAGACACTTCTAATCGGAGCTTCAAAACCCTACAAACATCGACTGCCGTATTAAAAGTTAACAACCTTTTTTCCCCCATCCATTCTCCGCATTTTTTTCGCCACTTCAAAAAAACTGTCCTCCCCACCCCCCTGCAGATAATGCGCAAATCGAGTTAATCCCCGTTCAATTGCCTTGTTTGCATCAAAAGCACAGGGGTGTGTGTGTGTGTGTGTATCTCCCCCTCCTCAATTATCATCAACGATCCCTTTCAAATTCTGGCTCTGTAATGGCGGAAATTAAGGAACTTGTGTGTATATGAACCTGGGGGGGTTTTTAATCTGTCCCGGTTTCCTTGAAAGACATGTCAAGACGACGGAAGACACATCATCCCCTTTTGAGTCCCTTTCCCCCTTCTAAAGTCTCCCAAGCAAACCCGTCCGACCGTACCTTACAATTACTCACGCCCAATATCCCATCTGCCTCATTGTGTGTTCGTTTTTCAATTTCGTCAACCTCCATAGGTCTGAATCGGCCTTCTAATGGCTCCCCGGATACCATAGGGTGCAAGATGGAGGAAGGGGAAAGAGAAGGGACAGAACAAAACAGTATATCACAAGGGTCCCTACTCGCTTATTATTGCGGTGTTTACATCCCAGCAAAATTGTTGGGAAATATTGCTTCGGATGAGATGCCACCCGACAGTCTCCCGGGTGCGTCCAATTAATAAACGAGAAGGGTTCTATTGTGTCTAGATTTTTTTGGGGGGTTCGAAAGGGAGATGGGGAGGCAACAATGGGACGCGTGCCGGCTTGTCCAATCAGAGTCGAGTCATATTACGAACAATGATTGGTGACTAGGTGCGCATGTTTTGTTAGAACTTTGTTGCATATTAGGCACAACATCGTTTGTACAAAAATAATTACAAAGAGAAATGTGATGTTGGGCATGCCGTGCGATGAAAACAAGCGTTGATTTGATTACAATTTTAGTGCAATAATTAATGACAAGCCTCAGGCAAAGGACCCGAATACTATGAAAATTTCAAGTGCACGCACACGTTCCTGAATATTTTACTAATATTTTAAAATTAATAGACCCGATTTTTTACTTTGTTATTAATTGTTGACAAACAGCAATCAATAACTAACAAGTGTAATCCGGCCATACTTGTTTTACACAAACCAATTTCGATCTCACTGTCGTCAACAATGAACTTTTCAGGTGCCTAATTGGCTCCAGAAAAGTTGGCACCCGTCTCCATATGTCGCCCCGTTAAAGAAAAACCGGCTTCCCAACCTCACATAATTAAACGACTGGTAAACTCATTTCGCCCAATTCAACGTGCAAAATTTCAGCAAAATTTTTTTTTTGGGAAAAAGGCTGCGGGTGAAGAGCCGGAACTAACTGACCCAAACCGAAATCACTTCCTCTTCAAATCACTTCCTAACCCATTCAAAGAGCAGGCACAAATCACCATAACCATAAATCCACCACTTTTTGAATGCACAGAGTGCCTTAATTTGCGAAAAATGGAGGTCCTTTTCATTTTAATTAGAAGATTTTTTTCTCTCTCGTACACCAACCCTGCATTTCCCCCCTCATGTCACGATTCCTCTTCTGATCTCTTTTTGTGCTAGAAGAGCCTCCCTCTAAATGGGATGCTGCACTTCTAGCATCCTCTCAACATGCCGAGTTAATCAGGCAAAAGTGCAAGTGCATCCTAGAAAGTAATGGGCGAATTCTGTCAAGTCCTCCCCCTGAAAATGGTGGTTAAATGTCTCCAAGAAAGTAACAGCATTGTAAAATATACTAATGGAACTTAGAATGGGAGTCATAAACGTAGTCTATGCTGAGTGGAGGTGGTTGTTTAACAGTGGGGGCGATTGTTGCGATGAATTTTTTAATGCGGCTATATAGAGAGGCAAAAAAATTTGGCTTGCGGGGACCACGATTAATACTTTTATGATGAAGTGACAACTGAAAATGCAGTGGGCTGGTAAACATTTATACTGGTCGCTTTCAGTTTGATTATAAATATTTAACCGGTGGGTCCCAGGTATACATAGTGCAAAAAAAAATTGGGGGTGTGTTCAACAACCCGCAGGGGGTTTCTCACTCTATGGTATCATGATTTTGTTCCTAAATGCCAAAACCCCCTGTCCCGATATATATGTCACATCCACATCAACGCAGCAATATTGATCCGCTTCTTAAATTACACCATAATTTCCAGTACACAACATGCAGCACACGTCGCTAATCTGTTAATATTAGCTTTAATCAACTGAACTCGGGAGGCGAAAATATCCATTGTTGCACTTGTACAAAATATCCACGAATTTTGTTATGGTATGTTTCTCTCCATTGTGTCTAACTGGGTTAATTAATTAATTAAAATGCTATGAAATCCAAAATGTTCAAAAATTTCCAAAATACTTTAATTGCAGTGAATTGCAATGCACTAATATCATCCTTTTGGTCGCAACAAAACAGTCGGCAAGTATTCCCCGCAAAATAAACCCCACTCTTTCTGACACCCAGTGGCAACCGCGCCCTGATTAGTAGCCAACCATAAAAGTCCCCGTTTATCAACCCTGCCTAATTACAGCTCCGTTTATGGCACTACCCCCCTGCTTCCAAATAAATAAACAGCTAAAAAGATATCTCAATCACAAGTTTTGTCCAAGTTTTTTGAAACTGCCGATCAAAAAGTTGACATTTTTTTTTTGTAAACTCAGTGAGTGAAATTGAGTTCTACCGCGGTCTACTCATCACGCAGGCAACGATTTTCTTTTCCACTGCATTCCCCTAGCATTTTCCTACCGCATCTGGCTCGCTCAAAAAAAAAAAAAACCCAGGAGGGTGGCCACCCTGTTGCAAAACAACAACTAAAAAAAAGAAGTCACAAAATCCTACATATCCAACACACTGCAAAAAAGTCGAGCCAATTTCCTAGCCTTCCTGGGTTAATTCGATGCAAATCAGGAACCTCATTTGGAGGTGACGCTATGGGAAGCCATCTTAATCTCATCCCGATTGTTGGCAACCCTGACGGTGGGGGTTCCCCATTTTGATTGCTGTCCAGGTGTTCAAAATTTAACAAATTAAAAAATTTAATATGTTCTTCAGAGTGGTAGTCAATGTCAATAATTGCAACAATCGACTTTTTAGAGCAAACACGGTCACGGTGATGGCGATAGAAACAGACACAGTTGCCAACCTGTGGTGGCCATAATAGAGAGAACTCGTGGAGCTAATGAAAAACCGTTGTGGTGTTAATTCCCCTCGTTTTGGGTGTGGTTGCAACGGACTGGATGTCAACCAAACAAGTTTTTAGCTTGCTAATGTTTCTCTAACTCTGAGAGTTTAATTTGATTCAATTTGAGCAAAGTGCACTTTTTAGGAGGAGGGTAAAACTGGAGAAAAATAATAACGAGTGGCCTAAATATGCCAAACAAACTTGGAAATTGCTGGTGCATGAGGTAAGTCCAATATTCAGATGTCATGAAAGGGCTGTGTGTGACTAATGACATGCTTTTCTCTGTTTTAAGTATTATATAGCTCAAAAAGATAGATACGAATTTAGCTTCAATGAAAAATTGTCTCAATCTTCTGTAGCATCAAAAATTGTTAAATGTAAAATGGCAATAAAATTGTGCACAATTGCAAAAGGTAGACCTGACATCGGATAAAATTGTATAAATATAAAATTTGTAATTTTGTACAAAGAATGGCAAAAGATAGTTATCAAATTGCAAAAATTTTGATAAAATGTTTTCTTCATAGTAATACGTATACGTATACGTTCTTCATAGTAACACGTATACGTATACGTATACGTATACGGTCTTCATAGTAACACGTATACGTATACGTATACGTATACGGTCTTCATAGTAACACGTATACGTATACATATACGGTCTTCACAGTAACACGTATACGTATACGTATACGTTCTTCATAGTAATACGTATCAGGAACAATTACTGCTTGAGTTTTACTTATTTTAAGCTTTAAAAACATCAAAAATTTCTCAAATTTCGGGATATTTCAGAGCAATCAGAGACTTGCTAAATCACAACCCAAGTGCTCCAAAAAAATCGCCGTTTTTTGTCGCCATCAAAGTGTTTCCTGGGACAAATGTCACGTTTAGAGCTGTATTCAACAGCCCCCGTGGCTTTTCGCCAAAAAAGCTTGCAAAAAATAGGGAGAGTAGAGCGGATCCAATTTGCAATTTGGCCAACGGCTATGGGGGATGTGGGACGTACGGTTTTTTTAGGGAAGGGAAGGCCTGGTCAATCGTTCATCTAAGAAACCGCGGCCAGTTCGTGCTAGCTTCTCAGATAAAAAAGAAAAGGAGGCAAGAAAAGGAGAAAGACGGGAAAGGGGGGGGGGGGGGCAGCAGCTGTCCCTTTTCGTTCCAACCCTAGATAACATCGGCTTTACCTCTTTTAATCGGGGATTGCGGACCACTCCAAATGACCTCCCTGGCAGAGAATCCGCAATTTGTCCCCAACCAAAAGCGCTCTATCGCGTAATCTTGCCAGCGGAGCGACTTCTGCGCAAGTTGTTTACGCGCAGCTACGTCACACCTGGCGCAGTAAATAGCTGTTATTCTGCTGGTGGTATATCAGTTGTTCTTGAGCGATCTAGCAGAACTGATGAACTGGACTATATTGATGATGCAATACATCCCGCAGACATGAGGTTTAACTCTCCGGCCGATATGTACATTTTTCAACAAAAAAAAGAGTTACATTCCCTCATGTGGAACCGGGCATGGGGGCAATCAATCATCTCGCTTTTCTGCCACTCGTCCCGATTAATATCAATGCAGTTTAGTCCTAATCCGGTTAATCCGACCGGTCTTATTCATCATCGCTACGGAGTGAAAATGCAGTTGCAGTTCGGATTGCCATTAGATATGCATTATTCTAGGGATTCCTGAAAAAAAAAAACCCTCGATTAGTCGATACGTGGATATATTTTTTCGGCCGTTGGGCGCATGGGGGGGGGGGAGGCAGAATTTCGCATATTTTTTCAACAAAAGGATGCCAGCCATTTGTTGGGGAGAAATAAAAACTATTCGAAATTCGGACGCTCTTTAGAATTCGGGTCAGCAGGTACATGCCCTTAGGATCAAAATGAAATATTTACAGCAGAGAATTCCACATTTACAGAACTGTACTCCACAATGTACTTCCACAATGTGTACTGAACTGCATGAAGGAAAAAAATAAGCGTGGAAATTCATGCAAGATAAACCATTTTGGGGAGAAAAATTAGCCCACCGTTCATATAATTATTGTCCAGCATGTCTGCGTAAGACATGGTTTAAAAAGTCATAAGTCACATTGTTCGTCCAAAGATCAGATAAAAATTCAGCATGCTTTTTAAATCCAAAATATCTACTGTACTTACAGCGTGTTTCATAAAATAGCTCATACCCAAAGCGGTAAAAATTATGTCTGCTAAATGTTTGGTCTATGATGGTATTTGCCAAAAAAAAATCGGTTTATATTCACCTTCGAACAAGGATATTACCAAACAAACGAACTCACCGAGCATATTCTACCCCAAAAAATCTGCCATTTTCCGCCATTGTGTAAGTTTTTCCGATGCATTCCACCATTACACTACAGCAATTCCACCCAAAAAATTACTCAACCAGCACCTGCAATTGAAACCAATTTGCAAGCTGATACCGTGCCAAAAACACCGCTCCTCTCACAGGAAACCTCCCTTGAATTTTACACTCTTCCAAGGAGCCGGAAAAAAAACAAGGAGCAGCAAACGGTGCACTAGACTCGAGGTAATTGTTTTCCTTCGCATTCCTTATACCCTTCCTGTGATCGCCAAAGTTTGCTAAAAATCCGGGCATTTGAACCGCACAACTGCTGAGCTGGGACGGCTTCTCCGGAGACAAGAGAAGCCTTACCCCCTTTTTGCTTTTTCCATAAACCCCCCCACCCTTATCTAGGAGGCAGCAGGGCGCAATTAGAAAGAACCATCGCAGCCTAATAAGACAAGGGGCCTCTGACTCTCCAAGTTTATTCCTTGTGTCCCTGGGCTCCAGTAACAAGGACGAGAATTACAAATGCAGGAATAAAGGCAGCTCCCCCCCCNCCCCCCCCCCCCCCTCAACTACTTCTCCCCCATCGCCATTGAGCTCTCTGAATTAAAGCTTGGGTGGTTGGGATCCAAAATGGAAAAGTTTATCCGAGGGGGTTGTCGCATAGGGTTTGGTCTGGCCAGATTATTTCCTATGGAAGCTGTTTTTCTGGAATAAATAGTTAAGGAAATTGTCACATTTTTGTGCCAGATTGTACCCAAAAACTTACATGAACCTACGCCGATTGATACACCGTTAATGCAACACAACTCCTCTCATACTTAGCTGGCCAAACATGAAATGGGCCGCGGTACATCATCTCGCCAAGCATACATAACGAGTGTTAATTTGCATTAATGTGCCCTAATGGCCCAACCCGTTGTATTTTTTTAACTCTTAAAATTTTTAACAACAGGTCACAAGCATAAGGTCGCATTATCACTGTTGGCGAATAAAAAATTGCGACCTTTCTCCCCTTAAAAGTTTTACGACACTGCTTGCCAAAGGAACGCAGCTGCACGCAAGACATTGAAATGGCTCGAAAATTGGATCGTACAACAAACCCTTCGTAACAGCCCCCCCTTTCCAACCCTCCGGACTATTCAAGCCTAACTCAATCTCGAGGATTTCCAAACTATCCTCGTTATCTTCTCTACCTGGGATTGTTTCCCATTCGATCACCCATTTTCCTCCTCCCCCAGTCCCCCACCCTTCTGCTTCTGGTCCACAACTTTCCAGATGAGGCGTTACGATTCATCTCATGCACTTCATCTAGAACTCGTCACCAGTGTTTAATCGGATTTTATTCCCGCTTCATATCCCTACGATCAATTACGAGATTGGCCATGTCTAGGGACAACCCTTGCCACCCCTTCGCCTCTTTTTTTTTTTAAAAAAAGGGGTGACAGTTACCACCTAGTCAATTTCTATGGGGTAGTAAAATTGCATTAAATTCATTTTTACGCTACCCCGTGATAGGCCCGTTCAGGGGGGTGGAATACCACCATCTTTCAATTTTTCTGTACGGTAATTTCTCTTCTGACGTTCTTAATTAATTATTAACATGGGTAATATCTTTGGATGAGCAGTTTCGTTTCCTTTTAAATTAGAGTTCCCCCCCAGATGTTGTTCAACAGACAATGGTTTTCATACGGTCGTGTCCTGTCCGAGCCGCGCAATTAGACGCAGGAAACAGCTACCCCCCTTTGCTAGTATGGCCGCGATAACTGTTCCATACATTAGGACCGAATGGGCCCCCACTTGCTGCTGGAATTGCAAGGAGAGAAGGTGGGGGGAAAAAGACCTTCAAAGATGTTTCATCCTGACCTGGTAGCCAACCCAACAGCCTCTTTTGTACGACCAGGTGGCGTGCAAGTCAGGGGTAAAAAGCGGCTGGAAAAACATCCGGAACACCCTGTACAGTACGTTCGCCCCGACACCACACGCTGCCCGAGGGCCGGTCCTAATAAAACGGACGCCAATATTGGCTGCACCCCACATTCCGGACCCGGTATCCGAATCATCTCGAAAGGTCTTTTGTGACCATGACAAAGGCCATCTTTTGGGGGGTGGGAAGGAGAAGGTTGGGCAGGATATCAATCAAGAGTTTTTTTCCCCACTCTTTTTTCCTTCAAGGCAAGTATTGACTTTTTCGGTAGCGGTGTACATGTTATTAATCGTCTGAACCCCCCCCCCCCCTCCGGAAAAAAATTATGTAGGGTAACATTGCACCGTGTTATTAAAGATCATGGCGCTGTCACGATTTCGAAACGCGATATCGTCATGATAGCCGTTAATGACCGACCAAACCGTAATCCATACACCTGCCCGCATTGCAACAACTACACAAAAAAAAAGCTAGGTTCAAACGTTTTTTTTTCTGTCTCTTTCCTGCGGGGAATTCAAAACATACCGTTCGACTACTTTTTGAGCGCTTTTTGCATTACAGCGATCGAATTACTAGAGTCCTGTCGCTCGGCTATCGTTTCCATTACACGCCTAAAATCACTGCTGATTGCTGATTGCAACTAGCGGCAGGAAAATTATTTTCACAAAAAATTTATCAGCCGTGATGCTGCTGCCCCCCCCNCCCCCCCCAAAAAAATTGCTAAGTAAAGCCATACAGGCCCGTATTGGGCATCAGGTAAATTTTTGACTAGAGCACTATCTGCCCTTTCAGGGTTTCAGATCAAATATTTTCTTCGGTTCTAATTAAAATGCCTCCGAAGCTCCGTTAATTATTTTAATGAAACTCTAATTAAATTTTGATTACAAATAGTTTCACAGCTCATGCACTGCGCACATTGCACTGCAGCTCAGCTTGCACAGTGAACAGTCACATAAATTCAATCCAAAATCTGCTGTTTGTCCACAGTGAGTCATCTGAGAGTGCCATCTATGCGAAGGATCTGGTACTACGTGAACAGTGTTGCCAGGTTTTGCACTATTTTGCCCATCAGCTTCTGCAAGAGTCAATTTGCATCACCTAGATTATGACCCTGGACAAATCTGGCACAATTTGGACTCCACACATCTCTCCCTTGAACTCTATCATCCCCCCCCCCTCTCTATTTTTTCCCCCTACGTTCCAATTTCCATCCCATTTTCCTCCAGCTTCCTTCCACCCCCCCCTCACATCCCCTGATGAGATAACCCAATACCCTGAGAGCATGCAGGGGAACGAGAAAGAAGAAGGGGGGGGGGGGGGGGGAAAAGATGGTAGCAGGGGTCTTGGCGGTCACAGGACACCACCTGACTCCCNACGAATTCGGCTTCTTCTTCCCATCCCCCCCCCCCAACACCTGATCCTTCCTCCCACATCCCCCCCCCCAAACCCATGGCTGGAGAACAAGGATAGAACTATAGAGTCCAGGATGACTTTCTAGGGGAGGAAGAGGGGAGAAGGTGACAAGGGACGAACGGTTTCGAGTTGATTGCAAAGCTTTACCGAGGTAGAAGGAGACTGAAATCTTGCGCAGACTTGGACCGGGATGAAATCCACTTTGCAATGGCGTTCCCAAGTGAAAATGGAGGAGCAGGGAAATGCCAGTGTGTCCCTAGAGGCACCTGCGACAGTTTTACAAGAGTGTGGAGCATCTCCCCCCATCACTTCACTTCTCTACCAAAAAGAAGAAAAAAAAGGAGGATCTTGGGTCTGGCACGTTTAACCAACCGTATATTCCTCCCCCGGTGGGCTGGGAAAAAAGATGCAGTGTGGAGTCACCTCCGATAGAGCGCGCCCTAGATCCAAAATGAAAATGGCGGAGGTCTGATGGGCAGGGTTGCCATTTTATATTGCCCCTGTTGGTTTCAATTCAAATATTGCCCAGTCGAGGTAGCATAATTAATTATATACAGTAGAATTGAGTCTGTGCCTCTGTTTTTCCAGGATGAGTCATCAGCTACAGTACCCCCATCATAACTTCTCAAAAAAGGGGTGAGGCGACCTCTCCCCCTCCATTCCCCACCGGACACCCTAAGCGATCTGATTCGTGGAGCAGATGGTGTGAGGCCTCTGCTCCACCAATCCGATCGGAGGGTACAGTGGGGTACAAAAGAAATGCTATTTTGAAACCCTACAGCTGAACCACAGAGGACATGCCTTTTTTTGTGAGAAGTTAGGATGTGGGACCTATAAATGCAGTAGTGTGCAAAGCAGGAGCGCCATCTATGGGAGATGTACAAACTCCAGAAAATATTTTTCGGATGGAAAAGAGCCGAAAAATGGTATTGTTTACTCCAATTAGTGGCGAAATGTTTTCTGAAGTTGGAGCAACCGGCCCTATATTGCTGAACTGTTTTCCACACGACACCACACCGCCTGAAAATTAATCCCAGTCGGCCATCACAATGCTCAATGGGCGCAGCCATGTTGGTTATTGCTCGCAACGCTCCCACTTCTCTCAAGCTTCCCTCAGTAATTAGTCGAAAAGCCGTTGTCAACTTAATTATTCCTTCGTTTCCGGTCTCCAAGCCTTGCCTTTGAGCGACATGAGTGACAATGCAACGCTTCTGTGTGCAGCACACACGCGTAATTAAATTTTAATCACGTTAAAATCCTACGCCATTGCGCCACTGGAATGTTCCCTTCTTACTCCCTCTTTCTTCTTCTCTTTTCCGTAGAAGGGTGGTAAGGTATATATAGATAGTGAGAGAGAGAGAGAGAGAGCCCGGAAAAAGCAGTTTGAGAGATGGATTGCCCCTGGGCCAAATCCACACTAGGATTCCTCTTGCAACGAAATGGTTGTTCGGCCTCCGGATTACAAAACTTTCGGCTTCCGGACAGGGAAAGGCGTTGATCTTGTATCTGCTGTACTGCTCAAGCGTGACGGAGGACGGACCACTTTTTCTTTCTGCTGATGGAAGGTGAATTTCGGACAAGAAGAGATGTGGAAGAATTTCATGAAACTACAGCCATCTGCGTCTCCACTGCGATCAGTATTTGCCCTTTGTTATTTTATGGAAAATATAACGCCCCTGTGTGAAAAGGAAATTACAAATATTCCACGACTTTAAATAAGTGGTGAAAAATTCAATTTTTCTTAACATTGACCAACCTTAGACGTCCAAAAGATGGCGAAAAACCACGCTAAAAATGGTCCTATTTTTGAAGAGCTCAGACCAAAAAAAGGCGCAGTGTTTTTAATCTTTTCGACAGGCGGATCATTTTTAATCCGTTTCCCTGGCGACCAATATGGAGTCGGTCGGATTATCAGAGGGATCAGGGGGACAAAAACCGGTGTCACAAGACATGCCGCTAATTAATAATCCATTAATTTCAGCATGGGCTGGTGAAGGAATCGATCATATTGTTAATACGTTCCCTGCATTATTGTATAGAAATATTTGGCCATTCATGCAGGCTTTGCAATAGCATTTCATGTATAGCATTTTGGTAGCCAAGTTCAAAATTCACCTCGCCAAAAAATGTCATCTGTTTTCTAAACCTGGCCATCTAACCTTTTCTTATTTTTTCCCAGAGAAAATCCTCCTTACCTATCCCATTCCTCTCGGATGAGAATTTGGAGGGGAAAGGGACAGTCCCTGGACCAACTTAACTTGTGCAACACGAAAACAAGAGCCAGCTGCCCTGTCCTCTCAGGGTCCCCATACATCTTGAGGTGGCCGCAACTTCCTTGAACCCTATTACGTCCGTACATTTTTTTCTCTCTCTCTCCCTCCCTCCTTCCCCGCCTTCCCCCTTCCTTCCTCCTTGCCTCCGACAGACTTTTACAGCCTATTAGGCTTGACCACAGCTGCGGTTTCGAGGTGCTTTCCTCTGCTCCCAAAGGCGCATTTCCTGCTGGCCCTTTTCCGCACGCCGAATGCCATTTCCTCAACCGGACCTCCCTATATACCTGCCTCCCAGCTAAAACATGGCTCCGGTTTAGACATGCTATCCGGGGTCCGGTTTCCGTGAGTGTCGACTGCAGTTGCGATTTTACATCTTAAGAAATCTGCACCACTTCAGCATCAACATCAAACATGTTTGATCCCACCTCATGATGTCAAAGCTCTAATTGTTTTTAAAAAGTGAAAAATTCAACCATTTCAATAGGCCTACTGGTACTATTAACGATCCTAACATCTATGTTGGGGAAACCCCGCCATCGCGTGCCTCATGGTGCGCCATCTATCTTGAGCGTCCTAAACTCGACCTGACACTATCGCGTCCTCGCCCACAGGCTGTCCCCTTGCATCTTTCATTGCCCTGGCAGCACAATAGGCCGCCTCCTTTTCATCAGGCCCATCCAAGCACATTGATATTTGACGACTAATAACCGCAATGATTATGGGGAGTATCCAGGCCCTCCTAAAGACCTCACAAAAGGGAACCCCGAGACTTGACAGCCAATAAAACCTATGTCGCCCAGTTATGACCGTTTCATTTTATGACCTCCTAGACTCCCAGAAAGCTTCCCCCTTCCCCCCAAAAAATAAAATAATATAGCCAAGCTTCAACCGTGTCAAGCTCTCTTTTACGGTCTCCATTATTGCTACCCAGGAATATTATTGAACCCCGAGTGTAGCCTAGGTGTAGAACCGGGTCGGTGTCTCCAAGGAGCGCACAAAGCGACATGCATTTCTCAGGCTAATTGTCGTCCCCAGTGTCCCGGGGTACTTTATGCGGCCTTAATTATCATGACAATGGTGCGTCAGAGTGTGTGGTATATAAACAGGGCTCTTTCCAGCGGCAGGACCCGGGCAAGTAATTCAGGCGAGCCTTGCCCTGAAACCAAGTTCCATTAAGGGCAAGCCAGCACGAGCGGAAGGTAAGAAAAGGAGAGGGTAATGCGAGAGGCCCCTGGAGAAGAAGAAGATGGGGGAAAAAAAGGGTTTCGCCGAAGAACAACAGGAAGCGCGACGGGGATAATTCAACAGAGGACATTGGTTCTCCTAACAGCCGGAGCGCCCTTTTTCTTAAAACTTCAAAGAGGTTCGGGGTCCTATTTTTTTCAGGGGAAGAGCTGTGTGTTCTTTGAGAGGAGAATAGGAATTGGGGCAGTTGCTTTCACAGAGGATCCTTCCCCGGATCTCATGAGACGTTCAATTTCTTTTCTTAAGGTGCATCGAGTAGTTACGTCGTAATGAGATATGTGGGGAGGTATGCCACAAAAGAGCAGCACCGAAAATGGGGCTTGCAGTGGCAGGGTTATTCACATGAACTAACGGTAATGGAAGCCAGATGGTGTTCATGGCTCGTGTGAATGATCATGTTCGAGGGTCGAAGAACTAGTGGTCATTATCTGCACACACTAGCTGTCTACTTGTGGGTTGACTGGGTACATAAACAACAATCGAGACCCACATTCGACTCTTGTCCTATCCCAAAAATGGGTTGTCTCACTTTTAGTTACATATTTTTTTCATATTTCAACTATGTAGAAGGAAATTATTCAGAGAGCAAAGATCCCATCAATACAGTTAGCACCCCCTATTGAAGACCCTGTCCGCAATCTCCCCACATTTGTAAAACACCGGTGCCAAAAGACGGATAGGCCCAGGCCCTTTTGATTAAGTTGGGTCCCGGACCCATCAAAATTAGTTTTCCCTTCACCCACCCACCCACCCTGCAACCTAACAATGAGACTGTGTCTGCCTGAGACCGCGTGGAAGGAACACCAATGCCCCACTCTGTATTCCGCAGCCTGCGTTAATTCATTATGAGAAACGTTCAGAAGGGCCCTAAATCATTTTCAACCCAAGGTTTTGAAATAAATGCAAGCCCTTCTCCCCTCCACCTCCCTACCCCTACCCTCACCCTCCAATTCCTTTAATTTTAAGCAGCGAATGGAAAAGGGATGCTTTTCAACCCCTACAATGACGCCCAACACAACCATTTGTCAAAACGTCTCTCAAGAGCCTTCCCCAAATTTCGGGTCCCCCAATTATAAGCATAACGAAGTTTGGATTTGTCAAGTGGGCCTTTCCAATCGATTGTTGGGAGGCCGCATTGTGCAAAACCGTGTGCACGCATACCAGACACCAACAGCAATTAACCCGTCGCTACTCAGGTGGCGTCCTTAAGTTTCTCGACTTCCAATCAAAAAGTTTGGTCAATTAAGCCACATTTGAGATATTAACAAATTTAAACAATATTTCCCCCCAAAAAATGAATAACCATGGGGTCATAAAGCGGGTTCAACCCAGTTCGCATATGTTCCCAACAAATGACCCACACATTCCGATGCGGAACTTCCGGAGAGCGTGTGTCCGGATGTGCGTGTATCCTACCTCAAGGCGCCAGTTTTGAAAAGCGGTCGTTCATCATTCCCTGATCAATACGTGTGAAGCCCAGCTGACCCACTCTCGACTCGACTTTTATGATGTGACCAGCCCTTTCCTCTCATAATGGTTCTCTTTTTTTCCTCCCTGAACGTTGTTGGGTGGGGGTATAGGGAGAGACCCTGCTTACTCTTCTACAATATCAGTTACTGTTGGCAAGCCCGAGTGGCAGCTGTTGGGAAGGGTGGAGTAAAAAAAATCTGGGCTTGGGTTTCCCGCAAAGAAGGCTTTCCCCTGCTGTTGGCAGTGAAGAATGGCCTGACATGGGGTGCAACTAACTACTGGCAAAAGTTAACCCCACGCCCCACCATAGAATCTCAGGGAAACAAATGGGAGAAAATTTACACTCTCACCTTAAAATATTCACTGTATACATGCGTTATGAAACAGCACAACATCCTCTGGTGGCAATCTCCTGATCCTACTGGTGACAGCTTACTCTGGGCCATTAAAACCGAATGTGTCCGTCAACCCCCACATTTCTATATTAATCTAACGCTTTAAGAGCCTGGTTTTAAGAATTCACTTGTTGCCGCCTCATCGGAGCGCGCCTAAAAGTCGAAACGAGCGCATTAATGGCGGCCATTACACCCACCCGGATGAAGCGTCCATCCGGGGTAGTTTGAGCCCACCGTCAGATAGCGCCCCCATCGAGTAAACAGGGACTCCTTTTCCCTCAGTCCCGGGCATTTATGTTCATGAGGGCGGTGGGGGGGAACATGCAAATGGCGTCCCCCCAATCAGGAAAGTTGCTGCGCCCACGTCCACACCGTTTTTCATTACGAGCTTCCAGCCATCGCCTGCTAACTCCAGGTACTCACCTGGAAAGAGAAAGAGAGGGGGTAATTAACATCAAGGGACTCACTTCTTTTTTTCACACACTTACGCTCTATACCCCACATTGTCGAGCCGCACTTACCACTCACAATATTTAGACACATAAAGTCTCCCTTTAAAAACTGACACGATCAATCAATCACCCCGAAAAATCCGGGTCAATCCCCCAACCCATGAGCATCCCCGTGGTTATAAATGCTCGTCAGGACACCAATTTTTTTCCCCCATGGCAAATTTGTAATTGCAGTTGACGCTTGTACTATGCATTCTATTGGCATTCCTGGCGAGACAGTTATTGGGCAAACATGGTGGGTCGTTTTTTATGCCATCCAGCCCAGAGGTTCCCGTCAGTGCGAATTTGATTCCCCGGGACTTGACGCGGCAGTTGTCTTGCAATATCTGCTAATGGCTCATAAAATATGACCGCCACTACAAATGTTGGGTCGCATTATCGGGGCTATGCTCATCGGACAGATTCGCACTCATGTGGGTGGGTGTGTGTGTGCTAGAGGGGGGGGGGAGCCTTTTTGAAATGTGGAGGTTTGGTAACTGGACATATACAGTGTGGATAGATTTTTCGGATGGGCATCAATATTTTAAAATTTGTAAATGCTTCATGTCCAACAATTTTATACAAATAGAATTTTTCAGGCCTCTCAATTTGGAATGTTGAACAACATATTATTTAATGTTGCGTAATTTCAATTTTCAAAAATTGATTTATTTTGAAAATAACAAAAGAATGACAAGAGCTATTTTGATATTTGGCTACTTGTATATAATCAGGTTGCATTCAGTGCAAATCAGCCCTAATGCTGGCTGTTGTTACAGAAAGGTTATGACCTGGTTGTGACCAAAAAAACAGGTACATTTATAGCTCTCTGCGTATGTGCTAAATGTCTGTTTCTACGCCTATTCTTGTAATTTTTCATAGTAACGGCTCCCAAGCACACTCGGTAACACAGGGTGGTTCACTCCCTATACCTTTGCAGGTCAACATGGGTATGTAGAACGCTGCAGACTGTTCGCCCTTGCAATCACAACCCATTGAAAGCAACTTATGCGTCCCTAATCAGGTTGCTGGAGTCAACAATCAGCAATTTCCTCTCCTTGAACTGTGTAATTGGGTCAGTGCACCACCCTGTACGAGCCACATGAACACGAACCGTTTTCAAAACTGTCTCCTGACATGAACTCTACCCCCCTCCCCCCTTCTCCTCCCTCCACCTCCCTGTCATTACAAAAATGGGAAACTCTCGCCCGTATTTTCGGCGTTGACAATACACAAAAAAGCAGCATGTCAACCGGTTCGTGCCTCCAGTCCATTTTCTGACCCACCTCCAGGTCACAACACAATAACCGAGGGGTCATTCACTCTAATTTTACGTCTACAGGGACTATCCCCAGGTAAGTACACCTGGAGCAATTTCGGGAGAGAAATACTCCGGAGCAAATTGTTCACCTACCACACACCCGATCGAGAGTGGAGATAAATCACTCTGGTAGCTACACTCCCATTGTTGAATGTGGCGCCAACAGTGGACGCCAAGAGAACTACAGTCTGTTATACCAAAGAACGATATGACGTCAGCCAAATTTTCTGAGCATGTGCAGTAGCATGCTTGCAGAGCTATTCGGGGACATGAGAGTGGCAGTAGTGTGCGCCATCTACGTGAGGGATGTAGTACTACGTAGACTTCTGCACCTAACGTGGGTTAATCCTAGCAAATGCGCTTGGGCTGGGACTAAAACGCGTCTGATGGATATGCTGATGCAATCAGACCCTGCATTGGGGTCCCGGGCAGAAATCCCACCCAACTAGTAACAAAGTCAATGGGTATACATTCACGATAATGACGTTCCGCTAACCACCGCGTCCAACATTACTCGCTCTATGTGCAATGGGGGAAGGTATAGGAGGATCTAGGAAGCACTTTTTGGCCTCCCCCAATCCAAAAAGAGCTGGGATTTGCACTAAGAAGATTAATTGTAATTTGTGGGAGTATTTAGCACTGGGGGTCATACGCGGTTTATTTTTTTAAAATATCCTCGGAGAGATGGTAGGGCATCTGCACATTTTAGGAGGTATTATTGAAGGTGTGTTATGTTGAGTGGGCTGGCTTTAAGCAGTCGTAATCATGCGGGTTAATGAGCATGAGGAAGTGCCTGCGAGGCCAGTAATTTACGGCAAGTGGTCAGCGCTAAGGCAGAATTATGAATTGCGGTCCTTGTAAACGGAAATGCGCCATGTATACTGAGGACAAAATAATTCATATTGTAATCGCCAGAAAAAATTGGTTCAGTGTGATTGTTCAGTCGCATTTTTTGCCTGCAATCTGAGTCAATGGCGCGGAATATAACATGTAATTTGGAGAACAATACAAGTCAGCAAAACATGTCATTATACGTAGGTATTGTTGACGACAATATAAAGCAGCCGGATATTTGCGGTCGTGTACAACCGGATATTGCGACAACAATATATGGTGACACCGCATGAATTATTTGCAGGATGATTACTACTTTAGAAGAATGAAACATGTAGTTATGAAGACAATTGAAAAAATAGGTCGAAAGGAATGTGAAGACATCAAGAGGTCCATTCGTTTTTTTGGAGGTTAATTTAATTTTTCACTATTTTTGAGGCCATATAATGCAACCAAATGTTGCAAATAATTTTTTATGATCCTCCACTATGCACTGCAATTTAAAAAATTGTTTCTTAAGCCCCCCCNCCCCCCCCCCGCCAACCCACCCATCACCCAAACAAGTTCGCTCAACATCAATATATTCCTCGACACCCAGTACACGGGTTTTTATTTCCAATCCGGCAGAGAGCTCGAGTAATTTTCTTTAGAAAACCTTTGGCACTATCTCATTCGTCGACCCCCTCTCTCGCCAATTGTGAAAAAGCAAGGAAGCGTAGTCTACAGTATCTGTAAAGCATAGCCCGCTCCATACGATCAGATCTGAAAAGGCAGCACTGGGGTTGGGGGAAGATGAACGTGTCAACACGCCATACCTCCTTTTGTCACCAACTCAACTCTTAACACAACAGTCTGGAGAGAAAAAAAAACCCGGGTGGGGAAGCATATACATCCAGAAAATTATGGAGATGAAAGTTTTTATCTCCGGGTGCAAACATTACCATCGATTTCCGTTGGTTCTGATTGTTCCCTCGTTTTAGTCCGATTAATCACAAAGTTACTTTAAAAAAAACACAATATTGATCCCTCCTATATGGTAGGTGTTTGTGTGCATGCTTTTACTGAGGGGAAAAGCTCGGAATTGGTGAAAAGGGTCACGGCGAAACGAGTTCTGGCAGGAAGACGAACGTAAGACCCGGGCTTTAATTGCCAGCGACACTTTGTTCCATTTCAAGACCCTGTCGCCGAATTCCCCTGTGCACTATCCATTATTTAGCTTTAGAAGTAGCGCCCGGTCACGTATATCCGGAGAAGAAGGAGCAAGGCAAAGGAAGGAAAAGGAAATTAAATCTCGGTACTGTGCTAGGAAGATCTAAGTATCCAATTGGAATGCACCAGTAATGCGACAATGCAATTAATTTTTCCTGACACATTTGATACCTTGCATCCAGCATATTTTTTTTCTTCATGTGGATCCCACGCTTCAGGATTTCCTAATTCGCACATGAAAAGCACCGCCATATTCGCCGTCCGACGATTATTAATGCCGCGTTTGCAACTTCTAATCATGGCGAATGGAGTACACCACATTGAGTGTCACAAAGGCTGGGGTGGTTACCGGTAGCTGCTGGGTGGTGGAAAAAGAGAGCTCATAATTCATCATAAGCTGACGACTGCAACTCATGTACTAATCTCCCTGCCGGTACCTCCGATGAGACTGCAAATCCTTTTCACGCCAGACATGCACAAGTCCCGATATTTCCTGACACGTCATTAACTCCGGGTTTTTCAAAAACCAGGACAAAAAGAGGACGCAGTGCAATTTTACACACCCCTTCCCTGATTAATGGCAAAAAATTGGAAGGGGAAATGCACCGGACAATGGCCACCATCCGCTCACTTTCTTCTATGTATCTATAGGTATAGGTTATACTCGTATACTCGTATACGAGTATCGTAGGTTATACTCGTATACTCGTATACTCGTATCGTAGGCTATACGAGTATACTCGTAACAATAGTTCCGCCCTCCAACTGGGAACTGGCTAACTAATATTTTTTTTAAATAAGTTGCGTTCCAACTCCAGAAATGATTTGACCAAATGGCCCGTAGATGTCGTGGCAGGCGACATGCCATCTAGCGGCAAGTCCCCCCCAAAAAAGGTGTACGAAACGCCATCAATTTAGGTGGGGCATCCAGCTCCCTAATTCGTCCAGGCCTGTAGCAATCGGACGAAGCTGATTAAGACCCGTTTTAACCTCTAGGGGCCAGAGCATGCTCTCCCTTCCATCCCCATCCCCAAGTTGGAAAATTGGACTCGCTCCAGATGACAAAGTTGGGATCGGTTCCCATTTTCCAGCATTGACTCCGCCGATCAACCAGGGGGGTGGGCCCCGAAGACCTGTAGATTTTCAGGCCTGGGGACTATAATTGGGTATAAAGCTGCGGCAACCATATCCATAATAGAATCACCGAGCGGCGTCAACGTGTGAATGCATTGACAGTGGTAACCTCTGGATGCTGCTCCTAATAATCCAATGATGAAGGAAAATCTGGTTGCCATTTTTGGGAAGGGCAGCTCAGCAGATGGGGGAGGGGGAAAGATTGGCCATCCATTTTCGAGCCAACCCCTCCTCCATAATGTCAGAACCAGAGGTTTTTCCTTCGGCTGTCTCATCCCATGACATTTGCGTGAGGGCCAATGATGAGTCATTGGGTCAAGATGACATTCAAAGCTGCATGAAACGTCACTCGGATAGATGCCAGCGGATGAAAAAGAAGTGGAGGTGCAGCATTGCAAAGACCGGACTAATTAATGGGCATTCCTGACGTAACGCGTGTGCGCGTTCAGTCAATCAGAGACAGCACGACTGTTGCTTCATCCGACGTTTCGGACAGCGTTTGTCTGCCGCATGTCTACAGTGTAACCTTACAAATGTGATAAATCCGAGGGGTTATTCGCTGTATATGTTTTCACAGTCAAACATGAACGAAATTTTCAAATTAATTAATGCGCATAAAGTTTTTAGTGATTTCAGAAGTTTAGTTAGAGGCACAACCTGGGCATGTTCACACAGTCGTAACTATCTGAATAGGTTGTTTGGGCATCTTACACCCAGGCTTAGCACAACAATATAGTTGTTTCCGGAATGCAATTAATTTCCTTCATTTCTCCCCCTCGATTATCCATTTTCTGTAAACCCATGCAAGTAACAAGGGACATCATTATAGCCCCTAAATGAGGCATTAGCTCTAACAGCCCCCTCAGTAATTATGAACAACAACTAATTAATAACAGCAGTTAACTACCCGCCATAATAATTATTTGTTGTATAATTTCAGGACCAATAGTATACAGCTCACAGTTTCTAAAGCGATTTTTTTTCTCGCCCGTACCTTCGCCTATTTGACAGTCCAATGCCCCCCCTGCCCACATTCATCCTGACAATCACACAGAGCGGGTTCTTTTGTCCCAACCCCCACCGATATGCGGCTGTCAGACGTGGAATTTGCGTCAAGTCAAGGGGGCCAGCATGTAGCGTCCAGTCTGACAGAACAACCCGGCGGCATCCGTTTTTAGCCCCCCTACCATTGAACATGTGTTATAATTAACTGTCCTTTTTATGCCAAAGATGGGTAGCCGGCATTTTAGTTCTCGGGATTTTCGCGTCCCAAAAACTGCCAAGTCAGTCTCAGGGACTGTCCCTAGAGGCGGTTTCTGTTGTTGAGACAGCAGAAAATATGCTCGGTTTTTTTCACTGCAGTACACAGAAAGTGTATGTAAACAATATCCTGGTAGGTATGCATCCCTTCGTGGAAGGGATCCTTCATGTCACTATGCAATATTTACAAACGGTGTTACCAGGTGTCCTATCCTATGCATTAATTGTCTAGCACACCCTGTACCCCAATCGCTAAACCGGTTGAGCAGGTAGAGCCGTTTGTGTATAAACACCGACTGATTAAATTGATCACAATAGTCTGCGAACAATCTCGGCTCGAAAGTAAACACGTCATGGCTCCCAGACTTCTTTTGCTTTCCAGGAGCTCTAGAAAATAGAGGAAGAGGAAGGGGAGCCGACAAAAATACCTCGGCTACATCTTATTGGAAAGAGAATAGGAGACTGAGCTCTTACACGTGGCGGGAATGGATGCCCGGATTAAGATTCGTGGAGAGGAAAAAAAAAGAGGGGGAAGGAGGAGGACCGGAGAAAAGTAATATAATCCGGGTAAAGAAGGGAAAGGCTCAAAATTACAAAGTCGGCCCTTATTTACTGCAAATTCGAGCAATACTTCACGGCTTAATGACTCCGCCGCACCTGAATATTTGGAGTCTCAATATGTGATCAAAAATTTCGACGAATATTATGGCACACACTGAATTGAGTAACGCAACAAACGACCAAATGAGCCTAAAATATACCAACTTTTATTCGACCAAATATTGGCAGCAATATCTTAATGCCAAATTCATCCGGAACACCCTGTGCATAGCGAATGAAAGTTGGTGACAAGTGCATAATTGAACCTAGGGAAAAAAGGCCACCAACCAAAATTTCGGGTTAGCCTACCGGAGTTATATTCTCCGGATCAACTCTATCTAATTGCTATACAGGAAGGGTCGACTTTTCAGAGGGAGGTGTAGGGGAAAACATTCCCTCCAGAAAGTTTAGCTAATTACAGGCATGAAAGCGGAGGTGAACCATTATATCTTCAGCACTGGCAGCGCCGAATTTTGTATACACGCTTTTTCGAAATAAAAAAAACCAGGTTGAATTATAAGTTCGGTTCTATGGCTCCAAAAAAAAACCAATCGGGAAGAAGGTGCTAGAACCGCATTAAATTCCTTCCAAGTCTTGCGTCACTAAGAATTATAGGCCTAATTTACCTGCAGTGGCATTAAAGGACCGAGAAAGGATTCCAGGGGGGTGCCTTTTGCAATCTTGCGAAAAGTACCCCGGAATCCGCATTATCCCTCCAGGGGAAGGAACAATTGTTTACGAAAAAGACCGCCCTCAAAATTGCCATTTTCCTGATTTGATCTGTTTAATTTACTTACAACTTTCCTTGGCTATAGAATTACGGATCGAGCAATGCCGAGGATTCCAGAAAAATAAAGAAGTACTGGGTGTTAACCACTTTATGGAATCTGGGGGTTGTAATAGTCTGCTTTTAATCAGTCTTTATACGGTCATAAACAGGTCCTCCAGGAATCAGGTCGTAAGATATGTTAATGGGAGACCTCCAGAGAGAAGGAAGAGGTAATAGGATAGATAATGTTGAAACAAGTCATACTATTCCGGCGCCGTAGATATTACAGCTTCTTCTAAGGGTAAAAGGTTCGCTCATTGTTCAGTGATGAGCCAATTAGAAATCAGCACGTCCACTAAACAGTTAGGCCATCATTTTCTCGAGCTGTAACGACACATTCAAAAAGCGCGCGGACACACAAAAAAAATTGCAACCGGAATAGGAAATATAGCCAAACATTTTGGGGATCAGAAAAAATGGCATTAACCGAGCATAAAAGGTCGTTTATGGTTATTTTATGTGGCTGTCAACCGTACATCCGGCTACGTTTAAAAAAAAAGATGTGATCATTACCCGCCCCTATATTTTTGGGGAGACCAGTGGTTATGGCCCGTGTTGCCAATTGTGCACTCAAAAAATGAAAACCAAATTGTGAGTCATTTTCACTTATGCCTTTTCATGACACAAAATGAAATATTACAGATAACATTTTGAGAAAACACATTTCTAAGCAATAATAATACAAAAATTTTGTTTTACTCTATCGTTATTTTTATGATTCTTGTTTTTTATTTAATTTCTTGTTTGATTTCTTATTTCTATTTTATTATTTCATTTACTATAGTTTCTTAATTTAAGTAAACTACTGTACTATTTTTTATAGTGTTTACTTATACCATTTTTATTCATAGTTGCGATTTTATTTTCGTTTACTATTATTGCCGTTTATATTATTTTCAATTTTTATTTATTACTCGTACGGTATATCACAATGTGTTATTTTAAATTTTAATCACATATATTATTTTTATTTTTATTAATTAATTTTCATTGCCGCAATTAGCGACCAAATAGTGGGCCAGTTTCGGAATGGATCCTGTCTCCTGGCTGCTGTGTGAATGACCTTATATAGCATCAGACATCCTCGAACCGGAGGACACATGATCCGTCCAAGTAACCCCGTTTCCCAAGCAAATTTTCCTTTTCCCCATCTATCCCCACGAGATTTTCTAAGGGGAGTTTGAGTGTGGGGAAGGGGGAAGTGGGGGGGCAGGGGATGGGAAGGAAGTTTGGCGAAAATGCGGAGGACCGAGTTTCGCACCTCGGATCCATTACTCATCTTGTCTTTTCATCTCGCGGGACAAGAGATTCGCCTCCATCGAGGTCGCTCACCTAGAACATTACTTTCGTCCAGGAACAAGGGGGCGGGAGGAGGCCTATTACACCAACAATGCATCTCTTGAGTAGGCGTACTTCCCCCTCAACTTTGGTCAACAAAAGGACCTGCCTGAGAGCTTTCCCTTTTTTTTCTCCACATGAGAAGCGTCCCCTAGCGCTATCAGTTGGAGGAGTGATTGATAAGCAGAACTTGAAAGAGCACTGAGATGAATGACACCACAGACTAATGATGGAGCAGTCGAATATTTCACCGCTGAGACAGATTTGTTTTTCGACCGACCGGTGTATGCATATATACACACACACCGAGAGGTATATTTCCACTCGTCACGTTTTCCGATCTAAATCATGCCGCAGGTACTACAACGCGTTGAATGGAGGGAGCCGGACTGGTCTCGTAACAAAGGAAACTTTGTTCGAGGCGTTTCAATGGCCAGGAGTTATTAGCAGGCGTATGCATTGATCTCTGTAATAACTGGATCACGCCCGCAACAATAGAGGAGTAGTCGGCAGGATTTATGCTATTTGAATGCGCGCGTGACGGATTCATGCGGCAACCCTGCTGGTCATCTCCCGTTAGCTGGCCTCACATTTTAGTTAATAATGTGACCTGTGCTTTCAACAATTGTTACTAATATAATTCTGTACTATCTAGTTGCCAAAACTTCCAGGGGCTCAGACTGCCCATCTAGTACCATACCAGTCGTACAGATGGCGTCTTATCCGCGTTGCCAGATCCAACACACGTCTGAAGCGGTCAGTTCCAAAATGGCGTCACCCACGCTGTCCCCCAGCTACAGCTCGATACATCTGGTGCTGCTCTCCACTGGAATAGGTTTCGATTCACCCCCCTAGTGTTCTGCGGCTAAGTGGAACATTTTGTGGGGGATCGGGAACCCCCTAACTCTACGGGCATTACACTGCACCAGATTGAGACCCACACTGTTGCCAGATGGACACACTCATCTTCAACAAACATTTTTGCGACAAAACTGAAGCAGAGTTACCAACTCATCGGCATAATTTCTTGCTTTTTCCCTCCGAGTTGGCTCGAGTTATTATTTTTTTTTTTTTACATACTTGTACTTCCCCAGTTACTACCGGTTTTATTTCGTATATATATTTTTTTGCGTAAATGTAAATTTGGCGAGACAGAGCGAGAAGGGAAAAGAAGTTGGCGTTGGGGGAAGTGGAGTGGGGGAGAACCTGGCAACTACAGCTCCCCCGGCAGGCAGCATGGCCAGGGACGTTTGAATAATTCAAATTACTCGGTCCGATTGCCACAGGAGAGCAAGAAAGAGGACCCGGTATTAACTGTGGTAGGGGGGCCTCCCTCCTATAGCTATGTTGCTACAGGAACAGCCCAAAATATATATTGTCGCAAAGACGCTCCACACTGCATCTCTATGCAAAACAAAGCTGTAAAAATGTATGCTAGAACCGGTCAGTCGGATGACATTTTTTGATAGCGAGTTACTGCAGATTGTCGATTCTGTTGGCACAAACATTGCTTGCTCCGTTTATGATGGAGGAAGCAATATAATCACAGATGCACACGCCTCTTGGCCTGAGCTGGCACCAACTCTTGGACACGATCCATGAGAGCCCCCCACCCCCTCCCCCAAGCCGCTATCAGCATACTGCTCGCATACACACGACGGAATAATTCAGGTGCCCAATTTTGGGGTATTCGGGCGCAACAAGGTGTGGCCTGTATTGGTGCAACCGGCAGAGGGGGGGGATTTGAAATACTGGCCGGTTTCAGTGCCAGGCGTGCTGGCTTGAAATATGCTCCTGGGAATTTGGAAACTAGCAAAATGTCGCAAAGTGAGAAACGGCGCAAAATCTAAGCGATAGTTGGAGGAAAATATTACACTATTTTTTTCTCTAATAAACTTTGCCCAACCAATCTGATTGTTGATTTTAGGGTTAATTTGCGTCATTTTTATCATTAACTTCATGCCTATATGCACAGTTTAGTCGAGTGTTCATTTTTAAAATATTTAAAAATCAAACAAAATTAATTCAGGCATATGGACGAGTTGGAATATGCCTGACTCGATTTCACGTATGCAGAGCTTGCTCGGTCCAATTAATTTACCAAAAAATTGCTGCAAATCTGTCGGGGAAACCCCCATGTTTATAACCCTTCCCCAGTGCAGTCCCCACGACGCTGGTTTAATAAATAACAAGATGCCATCCACCCTTTCCCCCTACCAAAAATGTAGGATGACACAGGAAAACAAAGGCCCTTAGGGGTCGGTTGTGTCCGGGACGTTCCGGACCATCCTCCTAATACTTCACACTCCGAAACTGCTCCCTTGTTCCTAATCACAATAGGAGGTTTTCGGGAGGGTGTGCGTATATACACTGTGTGATGGAGGGGAAGAGATTGTGATTAGCATTGGTCCACTCGGTTTTGCCTTTTCAAGAGTGGTCTAGGGGAAGAGGAGAATTCCTCCCTTTCTTATGGGACACCAAGAATCGGGGACAGACTCGTTTTTCATGTCGTGTTTGGGGGGGTCTCTCGTGGGGGAGATGAAGCGAGCACAATTTGCCCTGGGGAGAGAAACGATGAGAAGACGGATGATTAATAAGTTTGCTGTACTGGAAGTCTTTTCCATTCTCTGCGCCCTCAGTCCCTCCCGCACAAGTTTACCTCCTGGGCGGGGGAGGGTGAAACCACGCCTGGATAAACTTGAGCCCAGTGCTTTCTCCAGGAAAATCGCTTTTGGGATAGGCGGATTATGCAGTGTATGAAGAAGCAGGCTTCCGCATCAAAAATGCTGAATGGAGCTTGCATTCTATTACTGCATGTAGGATGTCGCCTTCAAGTGTGCTGCACTGCAGTGAATTCCGATGTACATAAATATAAGTGTGCGAGTAGGTATAGGTGTCGATTTCGGAAATTCAACTATTAATCATTATAATTGCGTGTCGAAGCAAGCCACATAACTTTTTGGTCTGCCTTGATGCGAATCAAAGAAAAAAAGTGCTGAGACGCCGCTCGAATTCTATCCAAAAAAAAGCGGTACATATCGATTTGAAAATCTGCGCTTTCAAAAGCCTTTCCCCTCATACCGGGGAATGTAATTTTGGATTACAACAAAACAGAACTGAAGGGGAGGACTCGGGCGTGAATATTCCTGTCCCCTATTGTTCCGCCTTCCTTCCAAGTCCCTCCATTTTTATTTCTCATTCCATAGTCCGAAAAGCTCACTAAGGCTTCCATTTTCCGTTAAATATTCTCCAGCTAATGAAATTCTTTTTTTATCGCTCAGCGTCTCAGGTAGTACCAGTCCTTTCTTCCCCCCCCCTTCCCGACTCTAGCAACCGGCTTTATATACGAGCTTCTCTCTGGCAGCAGAAGCGGAGCAAGAAAAGCCGTTATCAATCACCCCCGTGCCAAAGCAATGCTGTGCTGCTGTCAATTTGGGACTAGGCACCCCCTCCTGCCATTTGCCTTAGACTCAGAGCTGGCAAACACCATCACTTTTACACACGAAAAAAAAATGTATGGGACATATCTGGATGATAGAAAGGCGGCGGAAATCCGCAAACACGCCGCTGCATGTTGATGTCCGTTGGAAAAGACAGACATGTCTGTTCACGACCCTCCCTTTTGAGTAGGGGGAGATAACGCTTTTCTCTAACGTCACTGCCGACTGAAGATAAGCCTCGATACACAAATCAGTCGTGGTCAACACTCCCTCGTTTGTCTCAAGCCTGGCCATGAATATTATCACCCCTCTTTCAAGAAGGACGCTATCAAGAGATGGCGTTGCTCTCCCCCTAGCCAATCGCAGCGATACGACTCGCCCATTGGACGGCTGACAGTTGCGGCGTGCGGTGTAGCTAAAATGACGGCTGAGCAGTAGCTCATTCCAGCCAAGGTACGACCACAAAACCACGCCGGATTAACCCCCAACACTTATTATGGAGTGCACATCGTTTCCCTATGAGCCTGGTGCCCCCAACTTGATGAAAACTACGGGCATAAAGCCACCCCACTCTCCCTGGACCCTGCAGAGAGAGATTTTCAGGCAAGCGCAAAATCCGCATGGAGAGCGCTTATTTGTACTGAGCCGGTTACACCCAACTATTGCGTTATCCTCTCATAGCCTCCTCATTGGCAGCAAAAAATTTCTTTCGTAGTGTGGGTGGCAAATACTTCCTAATTGGGTGCATCACAAACTCGCCCAATTTTAGCCCTAGGATTTGGACCTAAGCTGCTGACTTTTGAGGGCAGCACCTTTCGTTTTTTTCCAGTATCTGCAGGTCAATAGCATCGTTTATATTCCCTTCGAGGAAACAGCTGTAAATGCTCCTTTTACAGTGGCAGGAAAGATCTTGCGCCGTGGTTGCCAATGAGGAGGAAACCTAATTTTGCTTCTGGCCTATACAAAAGGCATTCATTTCCGGGTCTTCAGGCACTTGTTTTCTATTCTCAAGCCTCCGGGGTCTGTCCCAGGAAAAAAAGAAGTCATGTCCAATAACGAAAAGCGTCTCGCGATGATGATTTATCCCAGCTACATATAGAGACAAGGATCAATAACACTTAACGAAAATGCAATGGAATACAGAATTGAGCCTGCGAATTAAGGCAGGGGGGAAATTAATTTTCCATACCCCCCAGGTAGGCGCAATTCCAAGTATAAGTGAGAAGCTAGAAGGGAGTCCCCGGTTTGGTTCGAAAGGTATTAGCTTAATTTGGTTGCCTCGTGTACTAGGAGAGGGGGTAGGATTAAGAGAGTTGAATTCCTCTTTTTTTCTTAAGGAGGATCTGGGAGGATCAGCTTTTCCGAGAACAGGATCGTTGTGCAACGTGCCGGATGCCCATTTTCAAGACTAGGGCGATTCCACAACAAGCACTAGCAGAGTGCACCCAGCACAGATTGTCGCCATTCAAGGAGCGAAACTTTCGTCCGATACTACTACAGTCTTTTTACACACAAAAAAGGCAAACAAGAGAAATCCAGTAAGTCCAAAAACACTATAGTTTCGAGATATTACAGCGCAAAGGTTTGACATTTTACTTGTTTACATGCTGGTGAAAAACAGATGATAAAGCAAAAGAATGCTATTTGCTGATGTGCCGTCAAAATTGGGCTAACGATATACAAAAGTTGGTCCGAAACATTCTCTCGACTGCTTCGATGGCACACACACCACAAAGAGCAATTTGTCAGCATGCACAAAAATTATTATAGGGTCCCCATTAGTGTCCAACATGAGTTTAAATCAACTGGCCAGCAAATCAAAACCCACCTATAATTATTTATCACCTGTTCATTTTCTCGAACGGTTTACGTGAGGCGGAACCAGTGGCTCAATGATGCACCATATCTTCACATGCATGCCGTGAACAGGCGCCATTACTCTCCCGGAAGTGGGGCAGGTAGGTGTGCAGTCAATATGCGTTAGTCATAAAAGGGGTAGGGTTGCCTGCTTATCCCCCCACCGCAAAGTCGTCGCTTTTGCTCAGGACACTTTCTTTTAAATATGTTTCCTACTCGCACAATGTTGGGAGGGGTTAGTCGTAGGGTATGTTGCTTCCAATCACGCGAGCCAGCGGTACGATAGAGGCGCCACCTACGCCTGTAAACAATCGCCCAGAACCCGAATAATTGCACTCCATCCAAATGAGAAGAATATTTTCGCGCCCATACAACTGCGGTTCCGTTGTTCCTCCGACCGTCCTGCTGATGACCAGAAGGGAGACAAAAGAGGAGTTAATTCAGCCTGCAGCATCCAGCATTCCATCTCCACAAACAAACCCAGAGACGTCACAAACAAGGGCTTCATTTTCCGGGGGAAAAAAACCATCATCCGTTTTTATTGCGCCTGTCAAAACCGCACCCGCCACTGCGAATATGAATTCATCGACCACCATACATTCTCATAGCCGGAATGCGATTTATTACAATGGTTTATATCCCAGAGAAAAAGAAGTATGGACGGCAATTTCCTTCTGCAGAGGCGATACATCCCACAGAGGAAAATTCTATTAGCAAAAACCTAGGAGAATCAAGACGTAAATGAAGACAAGCCCTTTCCCAAAAAATTCCACACGTCAGTCGTCGGCACTGTCGCATTTCGTTACCCCCCTTTTTATCCTTGGGAATAGGATAGGCGCATTGCAGAAAATCTGATTTGAGAATCCCCAAAAAAGGACTAGTCAAAGTTAGAGCCCTTTCCACCCTACACTGAAAGTTTCGTGTTCTATAAAACTGGATGGCGGGATAAGGAGATTGAGTTTTCCACTTTTATAGGTGCCGTACACACTGTGCATATATGCACCAGGCCGAAAAATCGCAACATGGCGATCAACGGGCAGAAACCAATCGCAAAAGTCCGGCCCAGCCATTCCAGACCGGATCGCAATACCAACAATAAACAAGAGCATTAAACGCTCCAACTCACTACATTCCAGTCGTTTCTTTTCACTGATATACTTACCCCCCCTCCCCTTCCCCCCCAAAAAAATCCTGCATGGTAAACACCCATTAATTCTAGCTAAATCCGCATCAACAGGCGTCCAGTTAAAACCCCTCCCGAATCACTCAGGGAGCCTTAATACTCCTTAGTAATCGCACATGCATGCTGAAAAGCGATAAGTCGATTCCTGGCCGGAATCGTCAAAGGTGTCCTTATCTCACTCACCACCACGCAAAGAAACCCCCCTCCCCCCACACATAGCCCCCCCTCCAAACTTGATTTACCGCCACAAAAATTTTCTATCGATGGACAAATTTAGCTTATCTCCCAAGCAATAAACTCCAGGAGGCAATTACAGGACCTACCGCTCAAGAAAAGCATGTCCGTTCCGGCGATCAAAAATAATAATAATATCGCAACATCGTTAATTACAATTAAAAGGAGTAGACTTGCGGGGAGAGGTAGAGGGGGAGGGGAAGGAGGGGGGCCACGCCCAACTTCCGATAGCAAGTCCTGTATGTTGCCAAAGGGCCATCAATAATGAGATTACGGGGGAGGAAGCGAGGAAAGGGTCGGAAGTAGGAAAAGCAAAGTGGAGGAGGGAGTGGTAAGGGGGGGGGGGGGTGACACATCATTTCCTGTGATGCCATGCCAGCCTTTCTGGCCAGAGCACACGCCCACCCTCTTGTCCGGACTCTCCAGGGATGTCGAAAAGAGAAGAGGATCAGATGGACCAAAAATGGCAGTGGCCTGAGCCAACCTCCATACAGACCGAATGGAAATCCCCGCCAAATAAGTGCCGGACCAAAAATGGCCGCCTGCACTGACCGGATCCAACCTGTATTCAGACCTAATGGAAATCCAGCAGACTACAGCCACATTGCAAGTCAAATCGGTCTTTTCTAATCAAAATTGAATATTAAGCGGCCCGATTCAAGTGGATATTCCTCCCGGGCTAAAACTGGTGGCCTAGAAAAGTACCTCCCCCCCTCTCCATTAATATGTATCGCGATATCTGTCTCTGCTCTCTCTCGTGATTCAGGAAATTAGGAAAAGAGAGATCCAGTATAGATTAGGGAAAAGGGAGTGGATTTACAACCTCCTCCCCCCTTTAAAAAACTGGCAGATAATTCCCAAATCGATACCAAAATTTCGCTTTCAATTCAACCCACTACTGAAAAAAAAACTGGGCTGGATTCCGCAACACATTACCTCGACCCAAATTACCTCAAATCCGATGGCAATCATTACAACAATATGGGCGATACTCAGGTCACTCAAAACAGGCATCGATCAAACTCTGTCCTTGAATAGGAAAAAAAGGGGGGACTCTTGGCATCAAAACCTCCCCCCCCCCCCTACTAGACATTATCCCACTCTACGTGTACGTATCAACTACCCAAACCCCCCAATTGTACAAAGGCCTCCAGCCATCTTGGCGTCCTGTTGTTGACACAGCTAATGATAGAGCAGGGGTTCGTGCCACGTCAAATTCCCCTCCCCCCACACACCACCAGTGGAAAAAAAAAGAAGTGCAGGACTCGTGTGTTTCCTCCATTTTCAATTCCCAATCAGACTGGGTTAGGATTGGAAGAACACTTATGCACAGGCGATAGGGTGTGTCCACACCCTTATTCGGACCTCCCTGTGATGGTGGCGCAATCCCCTAGAGGTGATGAGGTAGAGAGGGGGGGGGGGGTTGTTTCACATGCTCGGTCGAGCTGGGATTTGTGTCGCCACCAAAAGGACATTTCATCATCGGGCCGGCGCGGCGTCGAGGGCCCGAACAATTAACCCAAACTGGGACGCTTATCGAGTGATTGAATCCTGACGTGCGCCCCAATGAAGGATATACCTAAAGTCGATACCACTCGTAGCGACCGAGTGTGTGAGTCGTCCACAGGCCCATCAATCCAAAAGAGAAATTATTTTGCGAACACTTCATATTCACAATGAGCCAGCAAGCCAGAATTTTCTGTCTTCGAATGAAACTTGTAAGTACATACCGTAACAGCATAACTTCTCCAAAAAACAGAAAAAATGGAGTGCTTACAAAGGAAATGCTACATTGAAACCCTACCGTGTATGGCTTAACCACAGAGGACATGCCCATTTCTTATACGTTAGAATGTGGGTATTGTAAAGCGTGTAACTTGACCCTGCGTTTGCACTACTATACTAAGGGATAAAAATTTCTGCCTGGGATGCCCAATCGGTGTCCACAGATGGCGCTGTCAGACTTCCCCCTTTGGTTTTCTCCCCCCTCCCCTTTTTTTGCAATTTATTCGGCGCGTGCTTCTAGGGAGTGTTGGAGCCTGTTTCATTCCGGAGATAGCAGCGTTATTTGCACACCCATAAGGGGGCGGGTCGAGGGGTTGGGGGAAGACCTTAAAGCCAGCCAAAGTCAGCCATAAAATTTTGGAAATCGGCCCTTAGAACTGGAGTCTGCTCCAGCTTGTGTGGTTGTATATATTTTTTGGATAGGGGGTGAACGTCGTGTGTCTAAAAAAACACAAAGAGTCAAAGCTCACCCTTGGGGGGAAAAGGCTGGAGTTAAACATATCGGGAAGGCTTCGTGCCCAACCTGGCAGCCAGAATGGCGACAAGGGCGGTCACCGCTCGACATGCAGGGGAACGGTGGGCCTGCTCACAAAAGCCTATCGATGTTATATCCCTCCCCACCGCCACCTACACACCAACACTCCCAGCCACACATATCCCACGAAATGAAAAAGCAGGCCAGTGCATTTCTCCTTGGTGGGTCACATATGACCTTTTTTTTCACCCCCGAGCATTTACAGCAAAGCTCCCTCCCCCCTCCATTTTTTGGGGTGGTCCCTCCAGCACATGACAATTACAAGGGCTTTTAATGAGCGGGCAATTTACACTGGAGCATTGTCGTGATTGTTTCGCCATCCTTGTACCGCTGATTTGATCCCTCGATCGGATGATGTAGTGCAGTAATGATGCACGATGCATTAATGTACTGCGTTGGCAACAAAACTACAGCCCCCTTTTTTTTACCTCATTTATGTCGAGTAGGCCTACACTTCGATGTTTTTGCAGCAACAACCAGCCCCCAATGTGTTTCAGCGGAATTGAAAACTGCCATCTTTCCAAAGTGGTACCCGGGAAAATTTTTATGTACACAAAAACCAAGATGGATTCCGGAATATTCAAGTTAACATAAAACAAACCCACCCCCATCGCCAATTTCTTTTCACCCCCTCCAGCTTACCTACTTCAATTCTATTATTATTCCTTTCCCAACACTGTGCACTCTTTTCACCCACCCACTTCTTTTCTCCCCCAAAAGTAGAGGACAGAAGAGTAGGTAATCCTATTATCTCACACGACAATTCCGTTACCCTGCAAAGGCGCCCAGGCATCTCTAGAGCTCCCATAGTTTTTTTTCTTATTCTTTTTTTTTTACCATGGCTCCTCGATATTCTCAAGATGAAAGATAGGCACCTTAGCATACACCCGAGGAAAAACTCAGCGTGGCATTTCTTTTTTGGAATTAAATCCACAAAGGGAAAGGAAATCGCGCCCAGGGTGAGAAAAAGGAATGGATTTCACTCGTGCTCAGGTGACACCAGATCCTTATTTGAATTCCGAGCGACAATATTTCTAGCAATGTGCGCAGGAATGTGTGAGGATTCCGAAGCCACAACTGTCCCGGATGCGCAGAAGCCCGGCGTAGCCCTGCTCAGAAGCCCGGCGCGACGTAGCCCTGTGCAGAAGCCCGGCGCGGCGTAGCCCTGCTCAGAAACCCGGCGCGGCGTAGCCCTGCTCAGAAGCCCGGCGCAGCCCTGCGCACAACCCCGGCGCACTCGTCCCTGACGTGGCCCACACAACCCAAAGGACGTGTCAGAAGTGGATCCAAACTGTCCCAAAATCGTGACAAGCCTTGTCCACTAACACACGTTGGGCCTCCGGGTGTGGATATCAAAGTCTTGCAGGCTTCCAAACTTCCAACTTTGCGGCCAGATATCCGGAGCCCTCGCCCAAGCAGCCAACCGCCACATTCTAATTACTTGTCAACGCGTCACCTCCAGAGCGACGGTGCGACAAACTTGGCTGGAAAGGACGCTTATTAGCAGCGAGCCAAGGAAGGTTGGGGAACAATTTTTGTCGCCTTTTTCTCTCTCCTGAGGACCTTCAAGAAAACAGAGGGGGCGCTAAAGTGGCGCCGGAACGTGCGCGCCAGATTCATTAAGAACAAAGAAGAAAAAGGAACGGAGAAGGGACGAAAACTCGATGGGTCTTGTATCAAGTTACAATCAACTTCAGTAAACAACAGAGTAGTTTGAAAAGTTGTCCTTTCCGACTAGGGTTTGTTTGCTCGATCCGGGCGAAAGGCATCTGGGCGGAAAACCCTCTCTTGGCACCATAGGAACATGTTTACAACTGCTCTACGGGGTCAGAGACTATTAGAATTTTTTTCATACTACTCATTAAAATCGACACCAGCCCGTGCGATGGGGTAGACCACCATCTTGAGCTTAATAATAGTCTTGAAAATCCTTCAATCCTTCACTTTTATGATCATCTTGAGGGGGGGAAGGGGAAGTCGTCTGATTTTAGGTCCACGCAAAATCTTTGACGGGCTTTCCGTGTAATTAGGGAACTCCACCCCCATAATTCGAGGGACCTTAATGAGAAGAGAGAGACAATTTGGAATTGTTCAGCCTGGCAATTATCCCCGGCAGCTGATGTAGAAGCTTCTGTCGAACCGCGCTCCTCCCCTAATTCCAAACCAAAGTAAAGGCTCCAGTGATTCGCTATATTCACTAATCTGCAGCCAAACAAACAATTAAGACGCTAGATGGCGACAGTATAGGGAGAGATAAAGTGGAGCCATCTACATTTCGCTGCGGGGAATCACATTTTTTTTTGACGAATTTGTTTGAATTTGCGACCGGCGACACCTGGAAGGGCTTGGACCACGCACTGGCGAGGTCCATGGACCTTCCACACACCGATATATAGCCTACCAAACCCTCCCCATTCGGCAACCGAAGACAAAGCTTCCGGAGATTCTTGGCTTTGGCGGGAGCAATTACGGAGTCCATTAGTTTGAGTGGCACTCGCAGTAGTGGTTTCCCATGTCCTTTTCATTAAAGCTCAGGACCCCATTTCGGGAGAGCCAAGCAGCCCTCTCCGCTTCCGTAAACTGATCTGTCAACAGACTCTCTCTCCGTCTCCCTCCTCAACTTCCCTCGCTAATGAGACAACAATGTGACATCCCCAAAGGCCGAGAGGTGTTGGCCCACCCCCCACTCTCCTGGCCTAAAAAATCATAACACTCGATATGTGCACGCGTGATTTAACCCCCAATACAACTAGCATGACATGTGGGGGCTCTATCGGACTATCTATGAGGGAGAGCACTGCACAATGACACATTAATGGTATTTATGATCGTCTATAGGCCGTCATAATCGATGCTCCTAGCATTTGTAATAGCCCAACACCTATCAGATCGGCCATAAATTTTACATCACATATATGACACAATTTTGCAAAAATATATATTTCCCACCCTTTGAATGTGGACCACGTGCCATTAGTCTTCCTTGTAATGAACCAAGTTTTTTTCTGATGCAAAAAAAGCGTATTATTTTTCCCCGTGTATTCCCGCGTGACATGACAGAATCTGGCGCGAATATTTCGGGGGTGTTGGGGACAAAAAAGTCGACCCCCTTCACGACTCCACCGAAACCCAAGAGGCCATGAAATTCGACCCTGAGGCTGTCATATTCGCTTCTGAACAGCCTCCAAAAAAAAAAAAACACATTTTTTATTATTTCATTTTTTTTGCGTCAGAAATGTACCGGGTGTGACAAAAGTATAGGTCCAGAATGTACCGGATGTGACAACGCTATAGGCAAATCCTTCGCGTTTCTAGCGTTTGTTGACTTGCACTCTAAACGTCCGGATTAATGTTAACTCGATGCGCAAACACAGCAGATTGCAGGTTTCAAAGTTAGTTAACAAGTCACCCCCCAGCTGGTCTGTGTGCAAAATTACACCGGGGCGATATCTAGTTATTCCGGACCCATTAATAACTATAAATTGAAATGAATCATTTTGCGGGACCTCGTTTTTGGCAATTATTTACTACCAGTTGCAATATGAAAACTAATCGGCAAAATGCAGGCAAAAATTTAATAACACCCCCTCTGCCACTTGTTCAGTACTGAAAATGCTATCAGTTCATTTTAGATAACAATGGCGCGTACTTTTGGCAAAATTATTTCACGATTCAAATATTCTGTTGAATTTTTCACAGAAACACTATTCCACAGCACGCCCTTTTCCTCTGAATAATAGTCCAATACGTGACAGGTGCATTTCCGGCCACCCTGCGACACCATTAATGACTTAATAATTAACCGAGCGATCTCCGTGCGCAAACCCTGTTTAAATGGGTCTATTACGTGAGAGTGGTATTGCATGATCCTCCCACCCCCGCCAAAAAAAAAATTTGCACTGCTCTTTTTTTCCCCTCCCCATGGAATAAACTTGTGCAAGGCTCCCGGACGCAACAGTGTCACCATCACATTCCCCTCCTTCCCCCTCTTTTTCCCTTCCCTCCCTCATGCATAACCCAGCAAGTCCTGGACACATCCAACCTTTTCCCTTGCCTCTTTCCTACTGGGTTCTCTCCCCCCCCCCCCCCC
>KZ538293.1:0-25401 GCA_000934665.2 Catajapyx aquilonaris
GTTTGCGTTTACATTTAATTTGGCGATCTCGAAAACGGCTGGGAATTTTGCGATTATGAGGATTTTTGAAAATAGGATTGCGGGTGCAAGGAATCCAGCGGTGTAAGTCCGAGGTCTGTACGACCTCGGGAAGTGGGAGATCTTTTCCATCCTATATCCTCGTCGGATAGGGGCTTTTTATATATTAGATATTTTCCCCTTGGAACCTGATGAATATATCGGCCAATTCCCCCGATAATAATGCGAAAATATGTCAGTGTCATTCGATCCGTGTAATTATGGGTAACAGCGTGTCCTTTCATTGTTATCCACTACTGTAAAGCAGGTGGCAGGGCTGCGAACCTTGGTGTATTCTACACAGGACAATGATCTCCACCGTGTATTTCTTGCGGAGAAATGCAAAGTACGCTAAGTAATTTACATAACTTCCAGAACATGCTGTAGGGTTTGAAGGGAAGGTTGGAATATTGCAAGTATAACATTGAAGTTGCTATCATAGATTCAATAATAAACTATAGTAAATATGTAAGTGAATATGTATTGAATTGTATGGGAAGTACCTTGGATAAGTCCATGTGCCCATTGAATAATAGATAGTTCAGGGTGGAAAAAAATCATTCTCAGTACATTTGCTTGGGTAATGCTTCTATAGATACTGTCGTCATTGTCAGAACGGAAGTTCATGTATATTTCCGCAACTGAACAAATCCACTCTATTTGATGAGATGTCGAAAATCCAAATCCATACCACTCATTTCCTGGGTGTAATTATTCTGTTGCATTACTTAACACTATGAGAGTCAAGCGTTGCTATACCGACGCACAACGAAAGAGTCATGATTTATTCCGCTTAAGGTTTGTACATGCCTTGGTTGTGTAATGCCAATCACCTAAGTGCAACATGGTGAAACTTGGTGTGTATACACATCATGAATCGCTATGTTGCAAATGTGTCCCTCTGAAGGAAAGATGTTGATTTGCTTGGTGCTGATTCTGCTGGTGTTGAGAATAGTTCAGGTAGATACAGTGGCATTGCTTCAGGAAGATGAGGAAGAAGAACTTGTGTCTCGTTTTGTTCAAGATCTTCTGGTCCATGAAGAGTTGAGTGGATGCTCGTTAGTGATGTCTGATGTTGATATGCACAAGGTTCAGACTATGAACAGATTGCTATTGCGACAGAGCCAGTTGTACTCGACATCTGTTTCAATCAGCACTGGACACAACGCGTTTCGACCCAAACCATGGAGTGAATACATTGGACTAACAGGTCCGGAACAGATGTACTCCTTCACTACCATGCCACCTGATATGATGTCCCAAGTGCACCTCGGACACAAATGTGTCCTGCAAGTCTTGGTGTCCGACAGTCCGTCTACCTTGCCTGAACAACTGGTGCAAGTCGCCGGAACAGTCCGAGTCAGAAACCTGGATGACTTCTTCTTCTTTCACTTCAGAAACATGTCACGAGAAATCAAGAACGATGTGATGGATCATCCGGCCAAAGGAATACGGTTCAAACTGATAAGCAGGTATGTCCAACTTACACCATTTTTGATTAGGTAAAACATTCTCTATTGCGTACTTACAGCAAAGATGAAAACGGGCTGCTGTTGGAGACAGTCTGCTTCTTCTGCCACGATGGAAACGTGTCTTTTCAAACCCTTGGAATCTACCCTAGTCAAGGTGTTCCTCAAGATGTCTACAGGAACAAGGAATCGATCAGAAGAAACCAACCGATAGTCATCAGATTCGTTCATTTCGAAACACTAGACACCACAGTGTCCAGAAAGAACCAGAGGATCCTTGGAAAGCAATATCTGAGCACAACTGAAAGGATGTTTGTTGAGTTAGAAAATTATCTGAACGCCAAGATGAAAGTGATTGTATACGCGGATTATGGCGAAGAAGCGATGGATTCAATGAGACCAAACGGAAGCTGGACAGGATCAGCTGCATACATCCTAGATGGTAAAGCTGACGGAGGAGGAATCTACATACTGTCAGATTTGCATATCCGACAGGTGACATACCCGACTTTACCTGCGTCATTAAACCTAAAATTTGTCACTGCTGTGCCTCAGGTGGTGATTCCTCTGGATGTACTGTTCCTTCCATTCACACCATCAATGTGGATGACCCTTTCTGTCACCTGGATCGTCTCTGGAGTCGTGCTATGGGGTGTGATTCGCGCATCAGGAGGATCAACCAGTTTCGGTTCATCCATATCTTCAGTATTGAAAATGATGATTTACCAGCCGAACAACCTGCCACCGTTTGAAGCTTCGAGAATCTTCGAAGCCTCTTTGTGGATCGCGTCTATCATCATATCCTGCGCATATGTGACCAAAGTCCTAGCTTTTCTATCTGCTGTATCCAAAACTGAGATGCCCAAGACACTGGATGAGCTTCAGCAGAAAGGATTTGAAAGCTTGATACCACTTCAAACCTGGATTCTTCTGAAGCATGCGACTCCCAGAAGCTCAGTTGACTTAGAGCTGTTCAACAGATCCTCATTCTTTCCTAACATTGAAAGCTGCATGGATGAAGTTGTTGGAAATTCGAATAAAGCTTGTGTCTCATACAACTACTTCATCCGCCGAAGTCTGTACAGCTACATGGATCCAATGGGACGAAATACCTTACAAGTTGCTCCAGAAGAATCTTACATCATCTACGCCATATTATCATTCAGCAAGAGTTTCATATTGGGTCCAAATTTTTCCAGGTTCTGGATGAGGGTTCTGGAAGGTGGTATGGTTGACCAGTGGTCACGAGAAGAATCTTTCGTCAATTACTGGCTGAAGAGGAGACGACTTAGACACGAAGGAGGAGCCTTGATTTATGAAGCTGCTGATGTTGGAGTCAAATCAGAGAATTTGAATGTATTGTTCGCTTTTTGGGTCATTGGAATGTGGGCTGCTTGTGTGGTCTTCTTGGTCGAGTTGGCCTACAGGGTTTGTTGCAAGAGGAAGAACAATAAGATTGTTGCTACTAACTGATATAAAATGAGACGACCAATGTTGCTTCAAGTGCACTTTAATGCTTCATAATAGATGTTCAGATGGTGATACACGTGTGAAATATTAATTTTAAAAAACATGTTTACCTTATTCATAAAGTCATGTAGCGGCTACATTTGATAGCCAAGTTATTTATAGCAACTGATGGGCGCTAAGAGATGGGTTAACAATATTAGTTATTTATACCTGGAGATATAGCTAGTCGTCATTTGGAAATGTACTAGAGCAGTCGGTAGATTGAGTTGTCCTGTAGGATTGACTGATTTCATCGTGTCCTCGACCGGAATTTCAGCAAATCGTCCTCATTACACCTCGTAACATCTGTAAGGTAAGGTGCTGCAATTAATTTTGTAGGTTAAGATCGGACTCAATATTATAGTTGGTGAATTGGCAATGTCGGGTGTGGGATTGCTTGACTGCACTTTATTTTAAATATTGCTCATATTTCCATTTGAGAATCGGGCTTGAGTTGGGGATGGGGACTGTGGCAAAGGGGTCATTTTAAATGTATTTAAAATCAGGGAAACCTTTTTACGGTCCCGGCAACGTCACCTTAGTAACTCAACATGTAACAATGTTGTATAGCTTAATTCTTGTACTAACGCAATGCAGTGCACATCCAGATGACACAGCCACTCTATTTACTGGCCGTATTGCATGGCGCAAAAATTACACTGAAATAAATGAAATCAATTTGTAATGAAATCAGCGAGGCTTACAGGACCCCACCCAAACACAGTCATGAAAATGGCCGCGCTTCAGTTTCTCAACCTAATATTTTGATTATTGAATAAACATGTTGCCACGGAATTTACTTTGACATATTGATATACTATAAAATATTGATTCAAACAGACAATAGTATTGACGTCACTGAGGGCAACAACGATCTTTCACATTGTCAGCAATGACAGTAACTATATTAAAATCTTACAACGTCAGCTGGTGAAACATAAGACAAATGCAGATAATATTTGTCCACTCTCTAATGAGAAAAACAACAAAAAATTGCCTTCAATAGGTTCAATAGGGCTATCAAAAATTAAATTAATTTTACTTCACTGTGTACTGTATCCACAGTATTCCTAATGTCCTCATCAGTGTGATTGCAATGGCAACATCTCGTTCAGCAATGCACATTACCTCACGACAATGTCACATTGAACATATTCAACATGTTCAATGTGACATTGTCGTGAAACAAATTTTGTTTCAGTTCCTGGTGCAAAAATCTGCTTGTCTTGGATCGAGCCACGTCCTCAAACGAACTCCTGTGCAATGGCAAGCTGGAAGAAAAGGTACGGACAACAATTGTTTATTCTGTGCAAAATCATATTTGGCCATATCCAAAATAATAGTGTGCCCACCCTACAATATTACACGTGACATGACATAGCAAACAAATTACTGTACATCGAAATCAATGTTCAATAATTAGGGAGGTGAAGGCAGCGATGTCAGGTGTCAACAGAGTTAAGAAGCCAGCTGTCCCACTGGCTGAAGGCGAGTATTGGAAAATGTGCCCGTACAATCGCGGGCACGTCATCCTGGCAACCAAGTATGTCCGCCATCTACTCAAGTGTAGAAAGCAGTACCCAAACGCGGATATCAAGATTTGCTGTTTTAATGCGTCTCACCACGTTCCCATGGCTGACCTGGAGAGCCATCAGAGGAGCTGCTCCAATCGTGTTAGGATGGAATATGTCCCGCGTGAGTAGTCCATGTCCACTGTAATGTGTTTGTTCGGCTTCGGCACAGTGTAGCCGACCCATAGGGTCAAATAACGATTACAACTTGTCCTGTTTTTGCGTTAATAATATGCAATTGTAGCATATTCTAATCTGTTATTTTGTATTTAGATGGCTCAAGTGCTAAGGATGATGATGCTTTGAAGGGCATGGGGCATACCAATCAGAACACGACTAATGATGACGACTGCTGGGACGATGCTTCTGATGGCACGTACGATCCCAACCAAAAGCTGAAGACCGTGACTCTCCTTATGTAAGATCATATCCCCAGTAAATAATACAGTAGTCAGCTACAGGATATGCAATAATTATTACTTCCGATGTTATGCTATAACTTTCTCAATATGCAACGGAATAATTTTGCATTATAATATTGGAAATATATAATTATATATATATGCTATTAGTGCATCAGAGGTTTGATAATATTGTGCCTTTTGATTTCAGTGCTCCACAGAACATTAGCCGATCGCAGCGAATAAATTTTAGGAACAAGCAAGCCAACTTGTACAGGTAGGTTGACCCAAAAGCAACAAGGGAACCAACATCCAAGAAGAGGTGTAGTAACAATGTCATTTCAGGTTGTCAAAGTCTGTTGAGGTACATCCTCCTTCTCCACCTTCCCCATCTACTGGTGTGAAGCCACATTTGCGCCTACCTCGATTTCCAAGCCTACCAGGCTTCAAAAACAGGGTTGCAAAGGCTGTCATCTCCAGGTAGAAGAACAAGTCTGCTGAAGAAGAACGCAGGAGTAGCTCACGATGATGGCTAATTTTGAGAATACTATTGCCCTGTCGTCACCGTGTGGTTCCCAGATTTCTTCACAAGATGGGACAACAATATTGTTTCTACAGTATTTAACAATTTCTCGTTTTGGATCATTAACCCACCCCCGTACCCCCATGTTAGTTTTAAGCAAGTTACGTCACAGTTGATGAGCACCTACAGCCCCATTCCTCCTGAGTCAGTGATAACCTCCATAGTCAACCAGAAAATTCAGCGACACGGCCTTGAGAACCCCCTCCTATCAACAAGGACAAAATGCGCAGAAAATTACTAGTCTTTTCGACATCAAATTTTCCGACGTCATTTGAAGAAGAACCTTCACCATAAATCAAAACTCTTTTTGTGGCCTTCAACCTGCAAAGCATACATTTAGACCAGGTTAGACGTTGTAACTTGCACCGAGAAATCCGATGAAGTCACCTAAATGTAACTACTATTCCTGGTCTGATGGCATACAAGCATGCCTCCTGAGTAATATTACATGATGGTGTGACTGTGAGTCACTCCTTGTAAAAAGTGAGTGCGAAATACAACATATTGTGCCCTTTTCATGCGTTTTTATGACTAATGGGCCGTAAAGACGGCTTTCAATATTACAAGAGAAGAACGGTCATGAACTGATATGAACTCTCTACCATTTATTTTTTATTCAGTTTTATTCAATTCTCGAAAGTACATTTTACAGCAGGTTACGAAGAACAACAAGTTTCTTTAGTACATGTCAGAGCGTAGTGAAGTTTCACAGTCATATAAAGCCAAAGTTGACTGTCATGGAGCAGAGCAGGACATGTCGTTCCAGCGAAATCCAAATTGCGTTTCCAGCAGAGTTGTCATGCAATTTTCATTTCCTCTTCTCCACTATCACAACATCAGAAACCGTTTATTAGTAGTTTCATATTCAAAAAATTATGAAATTCAAAATGCAAGCTAGGCATCGGAAAAAATTGTTGTGACTTACTGCGTGCTGAAGGTGCAATAGGTGTGATCTATGACGAGGAGATGTCCCCTAAAAGGCCCAAGGAGGCCTATTGCAGGATATTCAGCGCATTTTTATCCCGTAATATTATTATTATTACGTCTTGAGCAGATGCAATTGTTGCGACAATTAGAGCCGTGACAATGGATCGCAAAATATTCATAGTTAATGATGATCTGCCACTTCTGATGGAAGATCCTGGAATGCTCCACTTCGCAGCATTACCGCTGGCTTTATAAGGAAGAATTTTCGCCTTGTAATAATATTATTTCCTGATGAATATATCGGCCAATGCCCCCGATAATAATGCGAAAATATGTCAGTGTCATTCGACCCGTGTAATTATGGGTAACAGCGTGTCCTTTCATTGTTATCCACTACTCTAAAGCAGGTGGCAGGGCTGCGAACCCTGGTGTATTCTACACAGGACAATGACCTTTCTGGAAGAGAAATGCAGAGTACATAATTAACATCACTTCCTGAACATGCTGTAGGGTTTGAAGTGAAGGTTGGAATCTATAAATATTGCGAGTGTGACATATTGTCCGATTCCTTCCGTTATGGAAAGTTATCAGAGACTTAATAATAATTTTGAACTGTAATAATAAACTGTTACAAGTGGATCTGTCTTTATTTTAATCTTACTAAATTACCAAGGGTTCATTTTTCAGAGGGAAACACAATCACAAGCTTCAGATATTAGAAAATGTCAGTGTTTCAGATGTGTCAGACACGAAGCAGATTAATCAGACATATTTTATTTTTTAAATTTATTACAGTATTACATGAAAACATTTCTTCACAAACAAATTGAGTGCTTTTATGCTATGTGGACTGAAATTATGCTTATAATGTTATTGGCCTAGAAGCAATCGGACACAATGCAAAACAAAATATTTGTAACTAATAAAATACACGCATGTCCTTCTGTTTGAATGTTTATGGCTGCTTATTGTAACATGTGTTATTGTAGCAAAATATTAATTGCAATTTCAGAAAATGTTAAGCTTCGCAAATAAATCCTTGATTAGCCAGAGCGCAGTTCCTGTCATCCCATCGAAACGCATAGGATGAAACCAAAGACATGCAATTTTCATTTCCTCTGTAATTGTCAGGCGCCCCCGGGAACCAATCGGTGTAATCGACTGGCTTCAATGTTCCTTGCCAATACCAGGTTCCTTCGTGACCTAGGTCGTATCCGCCAACGAAGAAATTACGGCCACGAAAATCTGTAACATAACAATTTTATAAGCACATGTTGAAGGTGCACTTGAATAGTCTTACATCTCAACAGGTGATCTTGAATGTAATCGTTTTCCACCGGAGACTCAATTGTAATAAGATTTCCTCCAATGACTCTGCAGTATTCGGCTGCTCTCCACCAATTTTTTTTCATACTCGGATTTCCGAAATAGTAACATCCTGAAGCAATGTTCTGGAAAGGAACTGGGCAGGCCTCTGAAATAAATTGAAAGACTGTACTTTTCAATAGACGCACACAAAATATGACTTCATGTATGAAGCAGACAGTTTCTCAACACATACAGTCAGTAACAAGACTTACTTGCAGAACGTAATGCAGGTGCAACATTTGTCCTGTTGGATGATCCATAAACTGATGTTACAGCGATGACCGCCAGAAATGAAGCCAGAACCTTAGCCATGAGGCTATCAAGTGCTTTTACGTGGAGTACCAGCTATGAATTTATACCTAAAAAGAAATCTTGATAAGAAAATGCCTGGACTTAGATCCAAATGCGCGGGAAATAAATCTATAGTGCAAAATTTTGCAACGCACGTCTTGTGAGTCTCCGTTTCGCTCAAATTATACGCCTGCCGATTGTTATGCAATGTCATATAACCGCAATATTTCATTTTTAATATATCAGAACCACTAGATAAGAGGGTTTTAATTTATGTGAACTTCCCCGCAATATCTGCTTTGAGAGAAAAGCCGCCGACTGATCTGGCGAAAATTTTGCAACATTTTACATAACCTACATCTTGAAAAATGTTTGAGAATAAAAGGTATATTGCTATGAACTAGTTATGTAATTCTCATTATGTGAGATAATGAAGATGTAAATTAAAGTAGAAAACCACTTGATTCGCTCACTTTTTTCTATGCCTGCGACCTGCGGTGTAGACGTTATAAATTAAATGGAGATAAACACCGTTCATTGCATACTGTTACTTGTCGACTTTATTCTTACGGCTAACATTGGTTTTGCCTTCATGAGTATTCTGCAGTGGACACTTTAGGTTTCACAGATAAACCCATAGGTTCTGTTATCAGTAAGATGGCAGTAATCGTCGTCCCAGCGAAACCCGTAATCCACATTGAGGGTCATGCAATTTTGACCACGTATGTCTCCCTTCATATCGTTGTTCGGTTGTCCAGCACCCCAATCGAAGAAGTCGATATGCCTCAATGTCGCCTGCCAATACCAGATTCCCTCGTGGCCGAGGTCGTAACCGCCAATGAAGAACCGACTCTGAGGGTAGTCTGTAAATGTTTACAACATTATGTAATTAAATATTGTTCAATATGTTTATGGATATGCTTACTTCTTAACAGATGATCTTGAATGTACTCGTTTTCAACTGGATCTTCTATGGTGAGCAGGTTCCCCCCGATGATCCGGCAGTACTCTGCAGCCTCCCACCAGTTGTTCTTCAGATTGGCTGCACCGAAGTAGTAGCATCCTGAACCAATGTTCTGGAATGGCACTTTGCACGCCTCTGAAATTATCATCATTACATTTAATGTCAATTTCGAAAAACTAAAAGCTGTTGCAGTAGGGCTTACCATGAGAGAGAACAGCAGGTGCGACAGATACTCTGCCAGCTGGAGGTGCTGCAGATATTGCAGACACGACAAGTAAAGCCACAATAGCTACCAGTGTCTTCCACATGGTGACCACTGTTGCGAAAAGGGCTTTTGATAGATAGCGATTGGAATTTATACCTGAATTTTGCGATAATCTACCAAAGGACATAATGATATCGCCTTATCAATGACGCAAACAAGTGCAGAATATTCATTTTTTTTCAATCGATCAGTATAACATGCCATGTTGTTTTATCACTGAACAAACACTTTACTTTAATATCTTATACATACTATATACATTGGGTCCCAGGAGGATAACCACACACACACACACTTCCCATAACACTGCCCATCAAGTTTCATACATATTGAACAATAAAGTGGTGAGGAAAAAATTGCGCGAAAAAATCTGAAAAGCGGCTACATTGATAGCCAAGTTATTTATAGCAACCGGTGCCAAGAGACGGGTTAACAATAATATATTATATTAGTTGTTTACTAAGAGATATAGCTCTCAGTCGTCATTGTGATCAGCGACAGACCAGACGCAATATTGAGCTGTCCTGCAGGATTGTCTTAATATCACTGTCTCCTCATCAGTTTCCTTGAATCGTCTTGCATATTACATCTTACTGCAAGGTAAGGTGCTGCAATATTAGTTTGTATCATTATATTCGCGTCCCAGGATCGGACTCGATAGTTGTTGGTGAATAGGCGATGTCTGATGTGGGAAGACTTGACTTTATTGTATTTAAATATTGCTCATATTTCTGGGGTTGAGGATGGGGACTGTGCTGGCAAAGGGGTCATTTTTAATATATTTAAAATCAAGGTGATTTGTATAATTATTATGTCCCTGCAACGTCACCTTGGAAACTCAACATGTAACAATATTCCAAAAGTATATGATGAAAAATTGAAGGCTGTGCAGTGTATTGAAAGACCGGCACTACTCTTAGTTATTCCCCAACCCCAAAATGGCCAATCTGGCCCGGGTGACTGTGCCAGCAGGCAGCTATGGGGTCACTGGAGAACTCAAGGCCCACCACCACGTCAAGGTGGAGATACCATGCACGACACTGTGATCGTGTATAGTGAAGGGAGTCATATTATCTGTGGGTCTCGGAAATCCTCTAGAGCTGTGGTCGCACCTCGGCAACTCAACAGTTGTTTACACCCCATTGCGCACGATTAGAACCCGGGCCAATGTCCCAAAGTCCTTTTCGCCTCCTGCGGCGAAGGATGACCTTGGATGTCAAGTCCAATGTGCTTATGACCTTCCCAGTAAAAAACTACCCCTAATCATTCCCCTGGGGCATATGTCGAGGCCTCCGTATGGATTGGAATTGGTAGCAAGAGGACAGACATACGTCTTGAAATATGTATTAGATACATACATGTCACATTAACACCAGATCCGGTAGAACAAACATTTGCTTGGGAAATGCTTCGGAAAAGGGTGAAAATGCCAACATAAAGTATAATGTAGCGGCTACATTGATAGCCAAGTTATTTATAGCAACCGGTGCCAAGAGACGGGCTAACAATAATATATTATATTAGTTGTTTACTTAGTGATATAGCTCTCAGTCGTCATTGTGATCAGCGACAGACCAGTCGCAATATTGAGTTGTCCTGCAGGATTGTCTTAAAATATCACTGTGTCTCCTCATCCATTTCCTTGAATCGCCTTGCACATTACATCTTACTGCAAGGTAAGGTGATGCAATATTAGTTTGTATCATTCGCGTCCCAGGATCGGACTCGATAGTTGGTGAATTGGCGATGTCTGATGTGGGAAGGCTTGACTTTATTGTACAGTATTTAAATATTGCTCATATTTCTGGGGTTGAGGATGGGGAATGTGGCAAAGAGGTCGTTTTATAAAATACATTTAAAATCAAGGCGATTTGTATAGGTCCCTGCAACGTCACCTTGGAAACTCAACATGTAACAATATTGTGTAGCTTAATATTATGCGAAACCAATGTAGCTAACACACTTTTAATGAGAAAAGCAGTCTAAAATGGCTTTTAAGAAAGGGAATAGACATGTCAAAATTTTATCGCCAAGTCCACGTTCATTTACAATATACAGAGTGACTCCAAAGTCAGGATACGCATAAGTAATTGGATTGTATTGTTGTGCCAACTAGCAAATTGTTGACACTTACTGTTAGTAAATGATGAGTTGGTACAGTACGGTTGGCACTTGGAGTTGTCACTACTGAAAACCAACAATGCAATTTATATTACTACATAATTATGTATCCTGACTTTAGATCCACCCTGTAGTTTGGCTTGATATGGCTGTTAGATTATGTCAATCATATAATAAGGGAGGGATTGGTGTAGGATTAATTTTAGCGTCATAGAAAAATCCGATTTTAAGCACATTCACATCTTGGGAAATGGATATTAAATTTTACTTCACTGTACTCATGCTATGTACTTACAGTTTTCATCATATTCCTAACGTCACTATTATTGCAATGGCAACATCTCGTTCACTAATGCACCTTACGTCATGGCAATGTCACATTGCACTTGTTTCAGTTCCTGGTGCGAAGGTCTGCTTGTCTTGAATCGAGCTACATCCTCAATCCAACTGCTGTGCAATGGCAAGCTGGAAGAAAAGATATGGACGACAATGCTGTGAAAAGTCATATTTGGCTATATCTAAAATAATAGTGTGCCCACCCTACAATACTGCATGTGACATGATATCGCAAACTAATTACATCGAAATCACTGTTCAATAACTAGGGAGGTGAAGGCAGCGATGTCAGGTGTCAACGGAGTTAAGAAGCCAGCTGTCCCACTGGCAGAAGGAGAGTCGTGGAAAGTCTGTCCGTATGACAGAACCCACGTCATGCTAGCAACTAGGTATGTCCAACATATAACTAAGTGCAGGAAGCAGAATCAAAATGCCGCCGTCAAGATATGCCTTCATGATGCTTCGCATCACATCCCAATGGACGAACTGGACGAACATGAGCTGAACTGCGATAGTCGCAAGGATAGTCGCATCAGAATGGAAGATACTATGCGTGAGTACTCCTTGTCCACTGCAATATGTTTGTTAGCCAGAGTGTCGCCTACCAAGATTTATTGTTGACCCTTGGCATGTTTTTGCATTATCGCCATCATATGTACGCCATGTAAAGCATTTCCAACCGGTTATTTTGCATTTAGGCTGCTCAAGTGACCAGGATGGTGATGCTTCGAAGGACACTTTGGACATGGGGCAGACCAGTAGGAACACGACAGATGATGGCGACTGGTGGGACAACGCAATGGATGGCACGTATGACCCTAATCAAAAGCTGAAGACTGTGCATCTCCTTATGTAAGTTCATATCCGCACTAAAAACACAGTAGGCAGGCAAATGGAGCCTAGAGAAGGCAGCTGTTGTCCCCCACCTTACCAGACAAGTTCATCAGAGGTTTGATAATATTGTGCCTTATGATTTCAGTGTTCCACATAACATGACTCGATCTAAGAAAATAGATTTTAGGAACGAGCAATCCAACTTGTACAACCAGCAGACCAGGTAGGTTGACCCAGAAGAAACAATGGAACCGACATCCAAGAAGAGGTGTAGTAACAATGTCATTTCAGGTTCACGAAGTCTGTTGAGGTACATCCTCCTTCTCCACCTTCCCCATCTACTGGTGTAAAGTCACAGATGCGCCTACCTCGATTCCAAAGCCAACCAGGCTTCAAAAACATGGTTGCCAAGGCAGTTGTGACCAGGTAGAAGAAGAAGAAGAAGAAGAAGAAGAAGAAGAAGAAGAAGAAGAAGAAGAAGAAGAAGAAGAAGAAGAAGAACGGAGTAGCTTATGATAAGCATTTTTAGAAGATTTTTTCTCCCCGTCTTCACCTTCGTTCATAGATTTCTTCCACTTCTAGTTTTGGATAAATAATCCACCCTCCCCTACCCCCCCTGTTAGTTTGAAGAAAGTAACTTCATTGTTGATGATGTCCATGACATACACTTATAGTATTTAGCGAATACCTAGCTCATTTGGTAGGATATTTCACATTTAGCACTACCCAATGGAGGATTCATACAAGAAGTAAGTTCAAAACACTGCAAAACATTGTTAGGAAAAAACAACTATCAAGTCATGAAAGATGAGCTCGTTGATGGACTGGATGGTTGGTTTTTTCACTGGTGAGTGTCTACCAAAAGTTACCTCCACATGACACTGCGCTACTGAGGGACAAGTTTGCTTATGGTATTGATGATATACTGATGATGATAAATGAGCGGCATGGATTAGGACGTATGAGAGCTGAAAATATCTTCCATCACCAAGGGCCCGATTTTACGAAGTAGAAAATTCTGCACAGGAAGAGACAAAAGTATGTCTGTATATCACTCGGAAAATAATGTAGGTTCAATACTAATGCAATTCTGTGCCTTTCAGCTGGGTCAAAGGTCATTGTCTGGAGCTGTACCACCTCCTGAGTGTCAGACGTGACCTCCTTCATCCAGAATCTGAAAGTCAGCGACACTATGAACCCTGGAGCCTATTGATGAACCAGAAAATGATGTGCACAATCTCTCCGACATCTCCAAATTTTCGGACATCATTTTTTAAGAAGAACCTTTCAACTCTTATTGCGGCCGCTGTAACTTTCACTGAGATATCCTGTGAAGTCATCTAAAATGTAACAACAGTTGTTACATTTGCCATCAGTTGTTATGCCATCAGTTCAGGAATAGCTACTTTTCCTGCGAACTTCCTGATAGTTAATATTACATGTTTGTGTGACCTCGTAAAAATGGGTTGCTAAATACAACAATTATCACCTTTTCGTGTGTATTTTATGTCACCTGACAGTGACTTCATTATTACTGAGTTTTTATTCTGATAAATAGTTGTGTATAAAATAGTTTCGGCCGGAAATGTGTAGACACATTGGACAACAAATTGCGTCATACCAACTCCAGCTGGAATATCAATGAAGATTAGGCCAGTATCATGTCGCCTCATTAAGAAACATAATAAAGCGACTGAAAGCAATGGTTAAATTACACATGGCTTTATCATATGGTCGCATTTTTTTAAAGCTTGGCTTATCTAAATTGCCTTTATTACCGCCCCTGCTCCTGATATGTTGTGTCTCTTCAGGTGTAATCACTTACGGATATATGTATCAGCAGGAATTTTTTTTTCTTCCTATTATTAAAACCTACTCTATCTGACTTTGTTAGTCGTCACGTTCACACAATGTGCTTATTTTGGGACCTTACTTTGTGTCCAGAATATGTGATAGAGGGAGGCGACAAAAGGCGTTGTAGTTGGTGCCTAAGGACTTTCCTTCAGTGGCTGCCTTACCAGGTACAGTACCTGGTGCTCTCTGGACATGGTGCTCTGACCATGGCTGGCTCAAATGGCTCAAGTACCCCACCGCCCCGTCCTTGGGCTGGCCCCGGCATTGCAGCACATCAAAACCACCCATATACAAAATGAAGCAGCTGAAGTCTGATGCCGATCTCTTTCGCAGGAAACATCTGAAACATGATGAAGACCCTGCCATTTCTTGCCCTTGGATGCCTGATTGCCACTGTGTATGGTGCTGACAACGTATTTAAGCCGATAGGTGAGTACTCATTTCATTTATTTTGGTGATGGTGTGTCAGAAATTCATATAATTTTCGTTCCAGCTAAGGGGAACTTCCCTTATTGCTGGTTCTTCAGGGCCGACTATTACTGCGAACGTGATTGCATATTCAACGGATACACAGGAGGAAAATGCAGCGAAAATTGGCGTCCTCGTTTTATGTGCTGGTGCTGGTACATTGAAACCACCACAAATAAATCATTTGTCACAGTCACAACTGCTACCACAACTACTCGTGAACCGAAGTCCAATGAACAAATTGTCGCTGAAATGACATAAACATTTGTACCAATTTAAAAAAAGAGTTAATATTGAATGAACTTGTTTACTTCTCAAATCCTAGTCAATTACAGGGTGTTTCGTACTTACAGGACAACTTGGCCGATTCAACACATTCTAATGGTTCTTTCCCAGCCAGAGGCTAAATGTGTTGTCTTTTATCTTTAATGAATTTGAATCGCGCGTGAAAATGTGCTGGGATGGCCTGGATCTGGTTTCAGGAAATTAACAGCTAAACAATTAATCTTATCGTATAGCTATGCCCTCCCAAAATATGATGTTTCGTATAGGACGGAGTTACAATGGGGAGGTTGTGAAGTCTTCCTTTTATTGCCTCGAGCAATCAAACTTGATAAGAGAAATAATAGTAATCTATGCACTGAATGTCCAGTAAGAATTTAAATATAAGAAAGAGTTATCTCATAGCTTCATATCAGAGTCCCTACAAATAATATCATTAATAATTAGTGGGTCGTGTTTTACGTCAGTATTATTACTCCTAATGTGGCAAAAAAATATATATATTTTTTTTTGTAATGAGAAGAAAATACAACCGCAGCCGACAGGATTCGAACCTGTGCTCCCAGAGGGAATCTGATTTCGAGTCAGACGCCTTAACCACTCGGCCACGACTGCTTCTTACTCATGTCACTTGAAGACACGAGTGTAGTATTAGCAACATCACCACATGACGACATCATTTTTATGACCATCTTAATTGCTCCTTCTGGACGCTTCTTATCATTCTTCACCAACTGTCATAATAAAGCATGGATCAAATGCACCTCAAATTTAACGCAAAAAAAGAGAGATCCAAATTAAAATGTTGTCACCCAACAAATTGTAATTATTGACACGAGTCCTAAGAAAGCACTTAACAAATCCAAACGATTCACTCAACAATAGATAGACGAGGAAAGTAATATTGTAAGCAGTGACTTGCAACCGGTGATTTGTCGGAGGAATGGGAAATGGGGGGAAAAGAGGGTCACACATGACCCATGGCATGTGTGACCCTCATTTTTTCCAGGCTTGACCTTCAATTATCAGCGGCCAGCACGTATGCCACTTCAACCTACGATTCGCAGGGAATATTCCCCGTACCTCCGAAAAATCACCGTTTTGCAAGTCACTGCTTACAAAAAGTAGCAGCTCCCGTGCAATTTTCCGATAACTGTTCGGACAAAAAAGTTGAGACACCCTATATACTGGGAGAAGTAGCTGCCAGATGCAATTTTGATCAGAGCTAGAAGACAAGTTTAAAAGGGGGAAAAAATATAGTTAACGTCACAATAATATTCACTAGGGAACAAAATTGAACTTCCTTTCTGGCACATGCACATAAACTTATGCGAACTTCAGGGATCAGCAGTTGCTGTGATAAGTACGAAAAATGTCAACGTGAAAAATAATGTAGGTGACAATAAATCTAAGGACTAATCGAAAACCACTTTTCGTACACTGTATACTGCCATGGCATCGGAGAGAAGGGCATTAATCGGAAGGCACTTGATCAGAGAAATCGAACCGTACCTTTCCGCGCAGACTGTGGAAACAATCGCATTATTTGTCATCTGGAAGGGGATTAGTATGTTGTCATGTGGTGACTAGATATAAACTCCTTGGCAACAGACTGCTTGTAAATGTTTTATGTAAATAATTGCTCTTATTATAGGGGAGATAATTATGTGCGCCGCGAGTATGACTACGTTGCTTATGATTGATCCATCATTATTTTAGTGGAGAGAGCGGTTCGGGCTTGTTTTGAGAAATGTACGCTCGCTCAGGAAACGATTATTCTCGTATTAACCCGAGATATTGCGCTTATAATTATTTGGGACACTGGGGGCTGCACTCATATTAATGACGGAACATCCTATTTGGTACAATTATTCATTACGGATGCCTCTGCATAATGGAACAGCCTCCACAATTTTCCGTCATTAGACCTAGAGCGGGAAATTATGAAATTGGATATCTAATTACGCCTGCTGTGAGATTATCCAAATCGTTCCCATTTTGCATCTGATATGTCCAGGTAATGGGCATTGACAAGGGTATCGCAGAAGCCATACGTGGCAAACAATACTATACATATACGTGGCACATCAGAATAATATGTGAGTGGGCCAGCAGACATGAAGTCGTTTAGACGTGTCCTGGTGTGGCTGGTGATGATGGTGAGAATAGTGTTGGGCAATAACATTAGCCTGGACAAGGATTCGGAGGAGGACGAGTCTGCGTCCCGACTGGTGGGACACGTCCTTCGGAGGGCGGATCTGGCTGGATGCACGCTGGTCACCGCCACCGATTCAGTCTCCTTCAGCGTCCCGGTTCAGAAGCTCCTGATCGGACACTCGGACAGGTACCTGCCCACCTTCCCCCTCCGGATGACCACCTCCAGTCCGGACAGACAAAAACACTCGCTTGAGGACTACCCCTGGCTGGTCAGACAGGACCAGATGCACGACTTCACCACTGTCCCGCCTCAGCTCCTGTCCCGTCTCTGGCCCGGACTCTCCTGCACTTTGCACCTGTTCATGCCCACCCATGTCCACGCTCTGCCACCACTCGTCATGCACGCAGCCTCCTTGGTCAAGGTGGCTCCAGGGGAAGATCGATTCATCATTCACTTCACGACTGATGGTCACACTCATCCTCATCATGCTCAGGAGGTAGGAGAGGTGCACAGGATCATGGCCCACTCCCCACCCGCCACCTCCCTCAGGCTAAAGGTCATGGTCACAGGGGATGGCCCCGATGGGCGGATCAAGGTGGACACGGTCTGCTTCTACTGCGCACAAGGAGGGTACCCACAAATGCTGCATCTCGGCGTGTTCGATTCATCTGATGACGGTGGTGGAGCCATGGCGAATCTCTTCTTTCGAGACTACGATGTGAAGAGGATGAATGGAAGGGTTCTGAGAACTCGATTCTACGTGGACATTGACATGCCGGCTGCGAGGAAACAGAATGAGGCTGAGGGCGAGTTTACTCTCGATATGTATAAGAGAATGCTGATATTACGGGAAGATACTTTAGGGGGGATACTTGAGTACACAGTGGAACAATTCAGAGTGGAGCTGGACTATCGTTACCCGAACGGAACCTGGGGAGGGTTGGTGGGTTGTCTGGTGCAGAACAAGTCGGACATATTGCCAGTCATTCTTCCTTCTGACGAATCCTACTCAGTCGTCAATGTACCCCAACCATACTTATTCGCCCATGCCACGGGTTTGACGAGAACACCTCGAGGAATGGTGACCTGGAAGGTGATCTTTCTGCCTTATCCACTCTTGGTTTGGGTGTTGATTGCAGTAAGCTTAATCACATTGTTTATTGCTGCATATTGTATTTCCAAACGGAGAGGCGCATCCAGGACACCTCTGCCAATTTCTCAATCGGTTGGCCTCATTTTGCGCACATTTGTGGACCAAAATACAAACCTAACAGGGAGGCATTTCTCTGTAACTTTCACCGCATGTATGCTCATGTTTGTCACCGTGATCGTTACCGGTTACAAGGCGAAACTAGTGTCCTTCCTGACCTGGCCTCCGAGAGAATTTGTTCCAACCACTGGACAAGAAATCCTTGATTACAACTGGAATATGGAAGCAGATATGTTAAACTATCTCGTCATGGGTCACTATGTAAAAGGAGCCGAAGACCCCCTTATTATTGAAATGTATAAACGCATTAAACTAATGGGAACAATTCAGGATTGCCTGCGTAAAACACGAAAGGAAAACGTTGTGTGCTTCGGATTGAACATTCTTCTGGATCGCGAAACTTATCTTCACACAAGCAGTGACGGGACCTTAAACCTTCAGTACATTCGACAACAGATCGCCTCAGGGTATGCCTTCACTGGCACTGCTAAAGGACAAACCCAACTGTTTCACATGCTCAGAAAAGTGATGGCCCTGGCCGTGGAAACCGATTTATTCTACACCTTCCTCGAGCACGAGAAGTACATGAACTTCCTTCGCAACCTGAGGAGGATCCTAGAGGCTGAAGAGATCGCTGCCAAGACATACGTTCGAGACGAAATGATAACAATGGCCAAGTTGGGGGCCATTTTCAATATGTGGTTTTCCGGCCTGGTAGGTTGTTTTCTGGTGCTGGTGATGGAAATAATTATTAATATACGTTACATTAACTCTGGTGTTACACGGCTTATCAGTGTTTCTCCCCGAACATGAGTAACTGCATCTACAATGCCTAGGACCAAGGTGTATAGAGGATTAGGTGAGCTCAGTTGATCCTACGGTTGATTGCCTGATTGACCGCCGCAGAAAGCTTCGCCAGCCTGTAGAGAGTTGGCGCTGTCGTCAGCAGACTATCTATTGGCGCGGCTCTTTCCCATCGCTGATAAGAAGAGGGAGATGTGCCCGGCAAAAAATTGTTCAATTGCCTTCATTTCCGGTCATTATGACTCTTGTGAAGCACACCATAGGAACGATGAATACCACCGGACATACATTACACGCCTTTGTGGGCCTTGCCATCACCGCTGAGGCTACCGGAAGCCTCAAATATTCAAAGTCTACTTATTGGCGCCCAAAGATGTCAGGTGCCCGCTGTGTTGCATGCTCTCAACTATTGCAAAAATCTCGGTGTTGATTGTTTCTGTTTGTTGTGTGCGTGTAACGAGTACTATGAAGTTAATTGAGTACGTCTTTAAAATGTTCTTTCATTAATTTCCCGCACACTTTGGAGAGACTTTCGAAAACCAGGATAGTGCGGCGGCGAGTAAAGCCGTAAAGGTCAGTATTGCATTGTTTTATGCTATATTTTTCAATTATTACATTCGTAGGGCCAAGGTAGGGCTGTTCCTGAGCTGTGCTGCGCAAAGAATCTTCAAGTGAGATACAGAGATATAAGAAAAAATACACTTTATTCCGATAATTATTATCCGTGCTAATGAATGCACCGGTGTACCCGGAAATTCAGAAAACACAGCAGGGTCCCCAGATACAAATTAGCTATTCGCCCATTTATGGACTGAAGTATGTAAAGGGAAGAATGTGGTCACCATATCATGGGTGAGTCAAAGGCCACGTGCCTATATCCCAGGTTGTCTAGTTTTGGCGACAAGAATCTCCCGGCAAGTTTCTTTTCTGCCTATGTGATCTACATAGTCATCCGTCATCGCCTATGATGCATGTATTCATAGGCGCTGGCCATATGTGCTGGTACTCTGCGGTCGACTTCTTATCACCTAAGCTCGTAGGCTATTGATTAATCATTAATGAGACTGTCCACGAAAAAAAATCAAATTAGATGCGCGTCATCTCACTGCCAACTGTCTGATTCGGGTCTAGTGTGGCCAATGCATGACAGGGGTAGGGCCTACCTAGACCCCAAAAATTAGTGATGTATTTGCGTAAGAGCAGCCATATTTTTGGTGACAGGTGTTGTGACCCGTACAAGATTCAATAAGGTTCTATTGTAAATATCACTTTCGAGACCTTTCATGGTGACCTATGATCATTACTCCACAATCACGACCAAACCATAATATTATTATATATTGTACCATACACCACCCGTGTGACATCCATTGCTCACATCAGGTTAGTGACAATAATATTATGCCGAGAAAGGCCAGTTCCCTTAGAAAGGCACGGAAGGCAAAATATATGCAGCAGAATCCAGCGACACGGGAAAAAAATACAATCAGGCACATCGAGAGGCAATACGAAAAAGGCAGAAAAGGTACGATGCAGAGCATCGGGAGTACATCAGGAAGAATTGCAGAAACTACAAGTCAGAACATCGAGAGGTCATAATCAAGAAACAAATTTGTACATTAATTATTAGTTAAACTACATGTTCAAGTTCCTTTGTCAAAAAAATAACTGCAATTATCCCAAAGACACTTCCTACGGATTTTTTTTTTTTTAAAGTAAGATGCTATGTCATGGAGCGTCGAAACATCGACTTACACCAGGGGTTGGTGAACGGCTCCATGAGCACTGATGCCTTGACCAACACAATCTACGTATTTAATTTCGTAAAATGCGTAAGTAAGACCTCTGGGTTACATTTACCCTTATGGTGTAGCTCTTACGCGGCCCCGTCTTGTTTTTAATTTCTATCCGACATCTAGCTCTTACTTTTTTTAAAAAATCCGTAGGAAGTGTTTTTGGGATAATACACTAGTGTAACTATCTTCTGAGATAAGTAACACATTTTTGACAAAAAGTGGATCTTGATCATTCTTCCCTCGACATGTTCATATAATCACGATAATTAAGATAATATCACTTATGATGACATTTTATTGAACATTCTTCAACAATACTTATATACAAAATTATTGATTTGAACAATCCACATGTTAGTAAACAACGGTAAAACATTGATTATTGTTCATTATTTCGACGATACCAGTATTTATATTGTCAATTTCGTGTCTAATTTTTGGCATAAAAGAAATTGGCTCATGACTAATGTGCGGTAGGCCTACTTCGGTTTTCCATGATGTTTTGGCTAGTCCTGTCCCAACTCTTTCTTTCATCCTGGCTCGACGCATTTCAAAAGACAAGGTGTGAGTTTGGGTCTGTTGGTGTGTCGTTGTTGTTGTTGTTGTTGTTGTCATACTGAATACAGAAAAATTTAATTTATTACAAGCAGCAAAATGAATTTCAGCAATAATTGGAATTGACCTAATTGGGGAGTATTGCCAAAGTGCTTTATCCTAAACATAAGCGAAAATTTGATAATTTAATCCATATTGCACATTGTGAAAAATATATAAGCTGTAAAATGTTTTCCACACTCGATGGACTGGAGCGGATATCACGTGCGGCCAAGTTCACCCCTCTGACATACGGGAGATGAGTTCTGCTAGGAACTTTATAATGTGTCTTTAACTTGCATCACTTATTAGCTCTAATAAATATTGTCACCAGTGGAGAGCTTCGCATTTATCTCTTAAAAATGGACACGACACTTGTTTCACCAGTGTTTCACTTGTCACACTTGTCACACTTGTTTTGTAAAAATAAAGTTTGCACACTGTGAAAATTGATTGCGTCCATTGGGTCACTTATATGTACCCCTACCTTTACCAGCACCCCCAACATTACCCGGGCAACGCCGGGTAACCTGCTAGTACAGTATGTAGACACCGGACTACAGTGAAAGTTTTGAAGTCCCATAGAAAGATGAAGAGGACATAAAAAATTGCTAGACGAATTTAAATGCAACAACAAAACATAACATCTTGCGAGTTCTCAATATGCGAAGGTGTTTCAACTTTTTTGTCCGAACAGTTATCGGAAAATAGCATGTAGCTGTTACCTTTTACCCAGTGACTTGCAAACGGTGATTTTTCGGAGGAACGGGGAATATTCCCTGCGAATCGTAGGTTGAAGTGGCATACGTGCTGCCCGCTGAAAATTGAGGGTCAAGACTGGAAAAAAAAGAGGATCACACATGCCATGGGATGTGTGACCCTCTTTTTCCCCATTCCCCAGTCCTCCGGCAAATCACCGGTTGCAAGTCACTGCTTACAAAGTCACTGCAGCTACGTGTAATTTCCCGATAACTGTTCGGACAAAAAGGGGAAACACCCTGTATAGGGCGTACTCCATATGTACGTTATTATACTGTATGTCTGTATATACAGTACTATTATACAGTTTGATCCAACTCTATGGCACCAACAGTTATTGGAAAAATCGCGCAAGCTGCTTGTTTATAAGCAGGTCGTTGCTAAGAGATGCTTTCTGGAGAATCGGGAATAGCACCCCTTAGCAAGCATAAACAAGCAGCTTGCGCAATTTTTCCAATAACTGTTGGTGCCATAAAGTTGGATCACCCTGTATAGTTTTCAAGCATACGTTTATGTGAATGTTTATGCTTTTGCATGCCATTGCGTCATGGGCATAGAGTATATGTTTTTGTTAATTTTGTCGACGTGTTAAAAATATTTAGGTTCATTATTTTTTTAGCCAAAATTGCTACAACATTACGCAACATGGTCCACTTGTCAATTTTAATATTTTATTTTTTAAATTCAACCAGAATTAATTAAAAATTTGAATTTCATTATTTGCCATAGACTGCTATCTTGCCAACCCTTCCTAACCATGTAACATAAATAATATGTGAGGATACTGCTCCCAAAACCTGCACCAAAATGGGGGCAGGGGGGGGATTGTTTCGGCTGCCTATGTTTTCGCATGTGAATATAATATTAACCAGTTAAAGCCAAGCACTACGCCTTCAGGTGTATATGGATTGGTCATGAGGCCCATGTGTAGGGTGCTATGTAATCGATGGCCTCACTTATTCACTAAATCATATATTAGGCTCGAAGGAAAATGTATACCTGCCAAGTATATACGAGTACTTAAAACCGCGTTGAAGTTAACATATCAGCTTCCATATTCCAGTTTGTATCTATTATTTCTTGAAGAGTTGTTGGAACAATTTCTCTCGGAGACCAGGTAGGAAGGACACCAGTTTGGCTCTGTATCCAGTGGTGATCACGGTGACAAACATGAGCATGCAGGCAGTGAAGGTGATTGATAAATGAATAGCAGTAAGGTTTGAATTCTGGTCCACAAAGGTCCGCAAAATGGAGCTAACTGATTGTAACATCGATAGAGTACTGGTCGAATTTCGCCTCCATTTGGAAATTAAAAAAGAGGCAATAAACAATGTGAATAAGGTGGCTGCAATAAACATCCACACCAAGAGTGAATAAGGCATGAAGATCAGCTTCCAGGTTACAAATCTTCTAGGGATCCCTGTCAGACCAGTTCCATAGCCGAACCAATGAGGTTGGGGAATCTTCACGAATGAATATGATTCCGCCGACGCCGTGTTTCCTTCGCCGGGCCCCCACTCATTTTGGCTGCGAGGGCTCCCTATGTTGGTATCTGTCATCTGTGAGATTCTGCTGTCCCACTCTCAATTATGTAATGTCGATGCCCAAGATGAGTTGGGTAGATCTGCTCTGCATGAAGCGGCTGAGAATGGCAGTGTGCAAATATGCCGTCTCCTTCTGGATAGTGGTGCACAGCTAGGTGGACATCCGAAGCAACGTGCTGGTCACTCCCTTGCACCTGGCCTCCATGGCTGGTCACCTGGAGGCTGTCAAGCTCCTGGTCCAGAAGGGAGCTGATATTTTAGCCAAGACCAAGGATGGAAAGACCGCCTCGTATTTTGGTGTCAAGCATAGACATTATGATCTGTGCGTGTATCTGAAAGGCGAGATGGATAAACGTGGGATTCCAGGAGAAGCCAGGTATATTCCTTCGCACACTTTGCATTTAACGTTAATGTAAGAATCTAAGACTAACACTGACTAGCTCTAATGAGTTTTGTGCTTCAATTTCATGTGGCCCTCGCCTTGGTTAAAGTGATGTAAATTTTCATATTACATCAAAGTCAAATTCATATGCCATCTCAGCGAGTGTAAAATAATTTTGAGTCGAACTCTGTAACTCTCAGCCTCGTAACAATAAAGGTAGGCCTGCTTATCTTCCTTTTCACCTCCTGCAGTCAAGGATGACCTTGGAGGTCTAGTCCAATACGGTAAAACCCTTCCCCCTTAAAAACTACCCCTAATGATCACCCTGGGGCATATGTCGAGGCCTTCGTATTGATTTGCATCGGGAACATACAGACATACGTTGTGAAAGATTTATAAGATGAGATTCCCAATTTACATTATTCTTTATTTTAATTCCTTTCTTTGCATGTATTTCAGGCTGAATGAGAGTAGTACATGATCATAATTTTTATTTGTTTGCCATTGTGACCACCAGGGAGAATTTGTAATATTAAAATACGTGCTTTGTTTGTATAAGCATTCTGATTGGTCCGCCGCATATTGTTGTTTTACTGCCACGCTTCCGATTGGCACCCTCTATTGTTACCGCTAAACTTCCGATTGGCCCCCCGTTCAGCGCATGCGCAATGGGTGCAGGAACTCCTCAGTCGCTATCATACCGTATATCTGGCCAAAAACAGAATCCGTTTAGCTTGGTAATGAATTATTAAGACACTGTGAGTGTCAGTACGCGGACGTAAGTCAAGGGCGGATCCGGAGAGGAATTTTGGGGGAGGAACTATTCTGTATTAATGTTGCCCCCCCCCCCCCCC